>PVJH01010258.1:0-74698 GCA_004026705.1 Nesogale talazaci | reverse complement strand
AACAACATAAAGGCAGCAAACACAAAAAAGAGAAAAGTCTATGAATACTTTAAGGTCTATTTGTTGTCCTTTATGAATGCCTTCCAGTCAAGTCTGATGGGCACCACACCCTGGCTCCACAGTCTATTTTTGATGTTTCCTTGGGACTTCGTCGCTTTGCTCCCCTTAATGCTCTGTTGCATGCCCCCAGGGTCTTGCCTTGGTGTGATGGGATCAGGTGAGGAACAATTCCTGCCCCTTGTCTCCAGTGTTACCCACAGTGGCGCTATGAGTTCATATGGGACATCATGCCTCATGTTGGGGCTGGGCCCAAGGTCCTCTCTGTGCATTGGCTGCTCTGAGCAGAAACATTTTCCTCAGAGCTCTGTGGGCCAGGGTTTCTGCTTCACTCCTCCCCCCCCCTTCATTTGTTCCTGTGTGCTCTGATCAGACAAGTCCCTATCCTTGAGCTGCAGTTTCAGTGCTGTCCTCTGAAATGAATTCAGGGTTTGAGTGGAGTGTGGGGGGGACGGACTGTCCACCTAGTTGTTAATGGGACTTGTCGCTCAGACCTCTCCATTGGTTCCCTGCTTCAAGCCAGTGTGCTGCCTTCTGGTCTTAGAGCACTGGATTGAAGTCTGGTCCCTCTTTCCCTGTGGAGATATAAATAACACTCTCCCCTTGGGTGGGTTAGTGCACTATTCTCCTTAGCTACCCATGTCTTTCTCTCCACCTCCTTTTTAGTTGGCTACAACATGTACCCCTGGGTTTAATCTGGCCCCTGCCATATTACCTGGACCTCACCCCAGGAATATATGTACACAGTAGTTTCTTCCCTACACCCTTTTTGGATTTTTTGAGTTTACCTCAGCAGACTCATGTTGTACTTGTCCTTTTGTGCTTCACTTACTTTGCTTAAAATAATTTCCTCTAGTTCTTCCAATATGGTAATGCAGCACCTTGCTTTTTCCAGGTTTTTTTTTTCTAAAATCAGTTGCCTCAGCTATATTTGGGGTGGCTTATACTTGAGTATATATGGTATATCTGGAGTAGACCTAGGAGGCACAGAGAAAACATTACCAGAAAAGACAATTGATAGAAATGAAATATGGGGCTGAGCCCTGGTGGCATAAGTGGTTGAGTGTAGGACTGTGGCCAACGGGCTTGGTGGTTCAAATCCAGCAGCGGCTCTCAGGAGCAGCGCTGGGCAGCTCCCACGACCACCAAAGGGCAGTGATGTGCCCCCCAAAAAACAACAACAAAAAATGAAATATGGACTCTAATAATATGATATAAAATTAAATTAAAACCACTACTATTTAATTAATTATGACACATAGAAAACCTGTATGGTGTTTCTGCGTTTATAAATCTTTATGGAGACAGACAACTACATCTTTCTTCCTTTGAGTGATTGATGGTTTCAAAAAATTAATCTTACAGTTAGCTGTTCAGTTCTTGAGATACTACCCAGGAACTAATGTTAAATTTCCTAAATTTAATTTGTGTATTGTGGTTTTGTAAGGGAATTTCCTTGTTCTTAGGAAAATACATTCCTAAGTAAATGCCACCATCAGCTGCTTTGTCCCAATGTCCATAAGTATAGCACAAACATATCACACATGTGTGACAAAATTTGGCTAACTATTGAATAGCTGGATAAAAGGTCATGGCAAGGGAATTATTTGTATTGCATATGCAATGCTTTAAATTTGAAATTATTTCTAAATTCAAGACTATTAAATTATCACTAAGCTGTTGTTAAAAATAAATAACATAAAGAAAATTTTAAGACCCTCAATTTTCCTAGCAAGTGGACAGAGAATGTCTCACATGAATGGACTATTCAACAGCCACAATTTAAAAACAAGTGAGGCATGGGAAAATCCCTAAGTCACTCTGAGACTCTGCTTCCTGTAAAGTTACAGAGTAGCTTTATATCATCTGAAAGATAACTTCTGGTTCCCGTCCTTTTCGAAATGTCTCTTTGCACATCTTCCCTCTAAGAACACCAAGCCATGAGCTCTTTTATGAGTATATTTAATCTTTATTGATTCTTTTAAATATAGCCATCTTAAAAACTATTATATATATAGCTATCTTTTTCCTGAAAGCAAAGCCACAAACTGGCAACAAGGATGAGTTTCAATGTAAATGTCTGGAAATGCAATTTAATGTACTTTGGGCAAATATAGAATTGCAGTAATTTGAAACTCAACTAATTTTAAGGCTTTCTTACCAAGTAACTCCAAAGTATTGCTTACCTCATCCATTGAGTCAAGAGAATGCAACATATGAGTAGAGAACGTCGGCACATCTGACATGTTCAGTAGAAATCCTAACATTTATACCCCAAATAAATAAAAGTGACTCAAAATAGTACTGAATAGATTCCTTAACAGATTATGATATTGATGCTGGGAATCTCGCTCTTAATTCTGGTGATTCAATAAAGGCTGACCACTAGCTGCAAGTGCTGAAGCATGTCCAGGTGTGGCACAGGTCGGGCACTAGACTTGAGCGCCAATGGGCAGGGTTTATCGGAATTTCTACCATCAGCTGCCAGAGTTCAGTCAGCAATTTAAAAATAATTGTCACAGGCTCTATATAACTCTGTGCAAGAGTAATGGATCTGAGGAAAATTGATTGTGAAATATTCTTGGCTTCAACCCAGTGTAATTATCCTGCTGACATAAGAGCAGTCCTCACATAAATTGTTTCAGGTATCCTGGGGATCCAAACAAAAAACTGATACCAAAGAGTATTGGAAACGGACTTTTCGTTACTTTATTACATTTTGGATGGTTCCAGCTCTTTCCTTGTCTCTAAAGGACCCAACTCACAAATTTGGCATGCCTCCCGTTTGGATAAAATCGATGCGGGCATTGGTAGTCTTTTCTTAAATAAATCCTAAGCTTGTTCAGCTTGGTTAGTTAATTACAGACATTATCATTGAAACTACTACTCCTTAGGTCACATTTGTTCTATATTTTGAAGGAGAGAGTAATATGTGAATTTTAGCTAAGTCATTTTGTATTCAGCAACTAACTTCAGCTCTTATTACTTGGCTGTGACATTTGTAGAGGTCAACGGCAAAAGATTGAATGGGCAGGCAAGATAGAGTAGCTTGTGCCAGAAATATGACAGCTGTGTAGCATCACAGCATTAGTTTTATCTTCAGCATAAGTAAAATGAGTTACTCTACCCCAACTCTGTGATTTTTTTTGGGGGGGGGATAACTTGGTTTATTTATCTCTACACTTTTCTATCTGTAGAATGAGGACACGATTTGATTTCTTCTTAGAAGAGAAAGAAGTTCACACTTCAGAAGGAATTGTGAATCTGAATTATAAATTCCCTAGACTCTCTCTCAAAGTCCCAATAAAGTATCAAAGATAAATCGATAGATAGATAGATAGATAGATAGATAGATAGATAGATAGATAGATAGCAATCTGAAAGGACAAGGACAACAAATATTATAGCAACAACATTTTGGAAACTGGAAAGCAATACTTGACCTAGCCTAGCAGTTACACATTTTCCTGTCAGCATGAGTGAAGGGATGGAGTCTAGCCTGTCAATTACATCATAGCCAATGGTGCCTCTGTGTGAGCATGGCTTTCTAAGGATTCTGGGAACTCCTGTCATCCTCCCTGGAGGCAGGACACACTCTCTCTGCTTGACATTCCTATTGACAAGCCATATGGAGCTATGTTGATTGCATCAAGAGCCCTGGAGCTGGAGAAGTCACATGGAGACCCATGCCAGTGCTGAGATGCTTCCACCACCACTGGATCCACAAGACTTTCCACCCACTCATTGCTTTGTGATCTTCCTGCATTAGGCATTATTACATGTGTAGCATGAATCTGAAGGGGAATGTATAGAAATGTATCAGATATATGAGTTAATATCAGATTTATGGACTTGATCTAGACTGGGATGTTTTCTTAATATACAATTACTCTTTGACATAAAGCTTTTTCTTACACATATATGAGTGTCCCCGGATTTGTTCCTCTAGTCAACCTGGACTAATAAACCTAGAAAACCGGAGAAATCTGTTTCTTCGCCTTATCTAGAAGCAGGGTAAATTGAGAGCTAGTCAGATGTGTCTAGTTCTTGAAACTTTTTGGAGTTGGCAGTATAATAATTCTGGAGTCAGTCCAAGGGTGGATTTGAAAGCAAGAAGATTAGGTAAAATTCTGTCTACAAGTCATTTAGAGCCCAGGTTTCCTAGCTCACTCTGTGCAGCATTTGTGATAGCTCTATGAATAGCTCCATGAATAGCACTGACCTATTCACACTCAGGCAGCAACTAGAAGTTGGTCTTTGGAGAAGATAAAATAGAAACCTCTAGACAGGGGGTCGTTAGGTAAAATTGAGTAATGAATGAGATACAGAGAATCAATTGTACATGTATATACTGGATTTTATACACTGCTTCTCATAGGTCTCTTTTTCAAAGCAGTTCCTGGAGCAATCATAACCAGACTTATGCCCAATGATCAAGATAATGCTATAACTGTGGTCATGGATTCTTCAATGAAAGAGTCCAGTCATCTCACTATATTACCATTCACCACAGCCAACAGAATCCATCCAATCCAAAAGAGCTTTAAGTCATCTTTTAAGTGCCTTATTCTTAAGTATGAAAGACAACCAAATAAAGCAATCTTCTGAGGAATCCCTCTAACCTGAAGGGCAGTGGTCAAGATCAAAAACTAACAAGCAGGAAATACATATGGAGAGAAAACTGTACAAGATGAATAAACTTTCAAAACAAAGGAATTCTAATATCCTTGGGGATGGGGTGGGGTAGGAAAGGATTAGTGAATTTGTGAAAAAAGATTATGCTAGCAAAAGGAACATTGAAAGACTGAAAACTTAAGCACTTTGAAGATTATAAGTATGATAGAGAAGATAAAGTTTGGCATGCATGGTTGAAGAGATCTTCCAGAAAGTGTTCAAGAAGACAAAAAGATTATACCAAATAAAGAGAAATTACAGTGTCAGTCTACACATTCCAATATTCAATTAATCAGTACCACAGGAAAAAAAGAAAACATGGGGGGAAATATTATTAAAGAACTAATAAGACAATTTCCCATAAATGAAATGCATGTATTTTCAAATGCCAACAACCAGAAAAATAAATAAGTCTAAGTTAAGACATGTCATTATTGAACTTCAACACTCTAGAAATAAAGAGATAGGGCTGAGCCCCGGTGGCATAGTGGTTGTGCGCGGGACTGCGGCCCACTGGGATGGAGGTTCAATTCCAGCTCCACAGGAGCAAAGGCTGGGCCTCCTACTTCCACCACCAGAGGGCAGTGATGCCTAAAAACTAAAAAAAAAAAGAAATAAAGAGATTATTCTGTTTGCTTTCAAAGAAAAGGGGAAAAGCCTCATTAAATTTATTAGGAATCAGAATGAACAAAATCTTCTCAACAGCAACCCAGCAGCTAGATAGAATGCAAAGGAGATATGCCTTCAAATTTCCAAGGGAAAAGGATTTCTAAACTTGCATTCTATTACCAAATGAAAAGTCCAAACTCTATTTAGGAAATACACATTGATAGCATCCCTGTGGGACAGGGCAGAGTTGCGCCCTGCGTGTTTCCAAGACTGTAACTGTTTATGGGAATAGAATGCCTCATCTTTTTCCTATAAAGCATTTGGTGGATTCAAGCTACTGACCTTTTAGTTAGCTGTCTAACTAACACCAGGCACCAGAGTTCTCTAATTTGATAGAATCATCAACCATATGTAATAATAGATTGAAAATACTATTGTGAAAAGCCTGAAAAAAATTACATTCTATAAACCATTTCTCAGGAACCTACTAGAAGATGTACATATAAAAATGAGAGAACAAATGAAGGAAAGGGGAAGTAGTGAAGCCAAGGAACTGAATCCAGTTTTTTTTTAACTCTGCATCCAGTTTTATAAGCTGAAGGTAAGAGCATACCACATGTGGCAGTAGTAGAAATCCAGTAGTGCTGAAATCCAACAGTGCACACTCGAAGTAGTCAGAAGGGTTCAAAGAGATTATTCAAGATTTCAAGATATCAAGATGTAGAGAACGCCTGAGGTACTAAATAAATTAAGTGAAGATATAGATAATATATAATTGAGAGTCGAACCAGTAATCCTTAATAGAAAATTATTATTTGCCATTTAGTCAGTTCTAACTTGTGGCAGCCTTATGAGTAATAGAAGAAAACATATCTCTGTCCTGTTCCATTCTCACAAGCACTGATGTTTGAGTCACTGGGGGAAATATATCAATCCATAGAGATTTTCCCTCACTTTTGCTGACCATCTTTTACTTTACCAAATATAAACTCCTGTTCTATTATTGTTCCATCTTGAGGATGTGTCCCAAGTAAGAGAAGAAGAAGAATGAGGAGAAGAAAGAAAGATGTGACCCTCATTTTACATGAATTAGAGCAAAGCTGATGACACCTTCTCTGTCGAAGGCTAAAGTTATTTTAACTATCAGGTCTTCAGTGATTCCTATATATCTCCTTGGCAGCAGTTCCAACATCCAAATTAGCAAGGAAACATTTGAATAATCAAGAATACAGAATCACTATGTGTGTTTTTAAGCAAAAACCCATTTGTCCAAAGGAAAGCAAAGCCCAATCCACTACAAATGACAAAAAGGTACATATTCCAGAATTATAACTATTTCTGTTGGCATTTATAGCATGTAGGTCTTTGCTTCTAGAAAGGGAGAGAATAGTAATCAACTAGAATTATGCAATTGAATTTTTAAATTATTGCTGTGTATTGTCAATAAAGTAAAAAGGATATTCTGTTCCATATTTTCTTATAAAAATTGGATAGCAGAAAACAGCCAAAAATAGGATCATTAAAATGAGAATTTTGAGGTATGCAATTTCTTTTTCAATTTTTAGGCATCACTGCCCTTTCGTGAGAGTGGGAGGTCCACCCTTGCTCCTGGAAAGCTGCTGCTGGATTTGAACTGCCAACCCAGTGGGCCGCAGTCCTGCACTCAACCACTATGCCACCAGAGCTCAGCCCTGAGGTATGTAATTTTAATCAAATGAAAATTCATAATAAAAGAAAATGAAGAATTACAAAAACTATATACAATTTGGACACAATTTTCTAAAAACTAAGACAAATTTTCTAAGTAATATTATAAAATAAAAATTCAAAAAGGTTTCATTTATCTATGCATTCTCTAGATATAATATGGAAATACAGACTATATTTTTCAATTTTTCTTCATTGAAATACTGTTTTGCTAACTGGAAAAGAAAATTTTACCTAGAATTCAGCACTATAATGTATGTAAATCTTTAAAGGACACACGTTTAATCCTAATTGCTAAGTTATTAATAGAAAGCATGAATGATTGCTTACTGTAATATAAAACTTCATTTGCATGTCTTGGTAATTTTTGCTCCAATTTGTTCAGCAATCAGAAGCAATAGTTCTTCCATTTTCTAAAAATTACCTTTTAAAATATATTTTATTTTTTATTGTTTTTATTGAAGGTATATAGCACAGCCTATACCAATTCAACTAAGAGGTATGACAGAAGCACTAAGCATGCTCCAAAGTAAATTAACTGGGATGTCTTATGATATCAGGACCTAGAATTTCAAAATCAAGATACAAATCCCATCAGTTGTTTAGTTCTTCATAAGAGGTCTCATCAGTTGCTCTTTTGGTTGCTGTTATAAATATAGCTACCACACAACGTTTGCCAATGCTACTTTGTGCATGTGTGCAACTTATTGATATCAATCACTTTAATCAGCTGTATGTCCCTATCCTTATTCAATGAAATTTTCCAAGTTATCCTTTCAATCAAATTGTTATTCCATTCAACAGTGCTTTATCTCCCAATTTTGAGAGATACTTCTTATTTTCCCACGTCTTTGTGGCTGATATAGATGACTCTCAAGCTTTGCTGTTTATTACAATCTCCTGGCCAGCACTGGCCTCTCAGTTAGTCACACTGTGATGACGTGTGTGTTGCTATGATACTAGTGTGACTTGAAACACTTGCTGATGAATATCAGGGATGGCAGCCTTCAGTATGGATTACAACTCAATGTACCAAAAGTCCTCACAACTTGAAATAGGTGATAAATAGAGAAAAGATTGAAATTTTCAAGGAGTTCATCTTGTTTAAATGCACAATCAATGCTCATAGAAGCAGCACTTGAGATCAAATGACATTTTGCTTTGGATTAAAGTGTTGCGAAGACTTCTTTACAATGTTGAAAAGTAAGTGTTGTGGTTGCATACTCTGGTGTCAATTTGGGACTTGAGAGGATTATGAGTTAAGGAGTGGAGTCCAGTTTATCAAGGG
Source organism: Nesogale talazaci (assembly GCA_004026705.1). NCBI lineage: Eukaryota > Metazoa > Chordata > Mammalia > Afrosoricida > Tenrecidae > Nesogale > Nesogale talazaci. Next base: position 66,363 of record PVJH01010258.1, on the reverse strand, counting down.
AGTCATAGCCAAAGAGATCTCTGTGTGGACATGGACTTCTCCTGAGAACTCTGGAAATTCTTGGTCTTCTTCTTTGAAAGTGAGAGACACCTCTCTCCCTGTTCAGTCCCTGTGAAGATATCCTAAGTGACAAGAAACTCTCCCTTGACTCACTCCCTTTGAGACGCTTTACTGACAGGACACATGGAACTACGCTGATAGACTCTATGCCCTGGGAGCTGGAGAAGCTTCATGGACCTACCCTGATGCATACCTGAGTGCTAGAGAAGCCACGTGGAGGCCCCTGCCACTGCTGAGATGCTTACAATCCCACTGAATCACAAGACTTCCCACACACTGGTCTGTGATCTTCCTGTCTTTGCATGTGTTTCATGAGTCTGAAGATGACTTTATAGATTGCTTTCAACATGTGGGTTAATACTGGACTTAAATGGACTAGATGTGAACTGCATTGGGATGTTCTCTTAATGTACAGTTGCTCTTGTATATAAAATCTATATTAAAAAAGGAGGGGGAAAGAGGAGCCTATACCAAGGGCTCAAGTAGAAAATATTGGAAAATGAATATGGCAACATGTACAAATATGCTTGATACAAATGATGCATTGAATGCTATAAGATCTGTAAGAGACCCTAATAAAATTATTGTTAAAAAACCCTATTTTATACACATATGAGTTTCTATAGATTTGCTCCTCTAGTCTACCTGGACTGACACAGCAAAGATGTTGCTTTGAGGGTAAGGGTGTGCCTTACCCAAGTCATCATAGTCTCGATTTCCTCATATTCATGTTGGAAGAATAAGTAAGACCAAAGAAAAATTGATGCATTTAAATTACAGTGCTGGTGAAAAATGTTGAAAAAAACTGTCAAAAGAACAGAAACTGTCAAATCTCTCTTGGAAGAAGAATGCTCCTTAGAAGGAAGGATGGTGAGACATATCATATACTTTGAACATTGTCAGGAGCAGGAGTGATCAGTTCCAGGAAACGGCATCATGCTTAGTAGAGGGGCAGTGAAAAGTAAGAAGAGTCTTGACAAGATGGATTGACAGAGTAGCTGCAACAATGGACTCAAACATGGGAACGATTGTGAGGCTGGCACGGAGAGTCCTGCAAATGGATTTAGGGATTCCATTGTCATCCATAGCTTTCTGTAAACGGGATGCTCCTCATCTAAGCTATGGTATCTGTCTCTCCTTTCAATTACAATTTTGCTATTTACAATTCTTGGATCACATAGGACAGGGTACTGCTTTCATGTAGACTTAGCAGACACCTCACTTAGATGTCTGCTTATTTTTAAAACAAGCTTTACAACCTCAGGTTCTATTCTTTCTGACAGGCATGCATTATCTGATTTTTTTATAGTATTTTTGCCATAGTATGTATATGACCAGAGATATTTTTATCAGAGCGAATATAGAGTAGGGCTATGTTGTAAGAACAGGTAGACTATGCCTTTTAGACTAATACATGTTGCATAAAAGCAAAGAAAGCATAAAACTAGTAAATGTACATTACTTCTTGGCCACCTTTCATTCGGCACCCTCAAAGCAAGAGATCAGAACCAAAATCTAAAGACCACCAATTGTAATTCCTAGGGATCACAGTAGTCTGTTTCTTCTGCCACTAAGACACTTCAGTTTTAAGTTCAAAGGGATATTTAAATTTAATCTTAGTGTGTTTTTAATAGCCAGGCCAATAGCGGAAGCTTTTCTTTGGGAAAAGGATTCCTCTCAGGCAATTGGACATGTTTTGCAATGCATGTGCACGTGAAGTACAAAAACTCAACTCGTTTGCCTCAAAGTTGGGGCAACTCTAGTTGAATGCAGTTGATGCTTCTCCCTGTGAGACTTAACTTAAAATAACACACACACTTGGCTTCGCCCTGCCCTCCCATCCCCATTCTCTATCTTCTTTTCTCTTTACCGGTCTCCTCTGAGCTCATGCCATTAATAAGTCAAGGACTTCTAGTAGCACAGTGATTAAGTGTCTGACTGCTAAGAGATGGAAGACTTAATAACTCACTTTCACACAAATCATCTTCTCAGGATTTGATGCTGATCTAAAGCATTTTTCATGTTACAGTTCTTTGTAAAGGCCATATGTAAATACACACAGAGAATTATGTACTACCAGGATTCTTACTCATTTCATTATATTTTTCTCAGTTATTTATATTATTTACAAGCATCATTAGTGTAAGACATTAAGAATAGAGATTCCCGCCTTTTGTTTCCCCTCTTCCTACCATAGCACCTAACAGATGACCTAGGTGAATTACAAGCTCAATGATGTTATTAAAAGTTTTCCAAACAAGATCTGTTGCTGTTAGATATCAATGCTTCCATTCTCTATGTACAAAAGATTGAAAGAGTACTCAGTCCTATGCCGCCTCGCAGTTGTTCCTATGTTTGTTTTCATTTATTAACATGCCAGTTATAATTCATAGTAAATCAGTGTATAACAGAACAGAAATTAGTTACGGTACCATCTTCACACTTGTTGCTCTGATTGAGCCTACTATCTGATTGAGCCTGCAGTCATTATGTCGACGTATCTTCTACTGTCTCTTTATTTTACCAAGCATGATGTCCTTCTCCAGAGGCTAGTCTCTTTTGATAACATACCCAAAGTCTCACCATCTTTGTTTCTAAGCAGCATTCTGGCTGTACTTTGTCCAAAACAGATTTGCTCATTCTTTTGGTAATCCATGGTACTTTAAACATTCTTCGCCAGTTTACATTGAGTTGTAATGCAAAATGAAGGCTGCAATTCTTGACCTTATCAGCATTTCAAGTCCTCCCCACGTTCAACAAGCAAGGCTGTCTAATCTGAATATAGCATGTTGTTAATACGTTTTCCTCCCATCTTAATACTACATTCTTCTTCATATAATCCAGCTTTTCTGATTATTTGTACAGCATACAGATTCAATAAGTATGGTAAGAGGATACAAGTCTGAGGCACATATTTTCTTATTTAAACTATTCCCTTGCTATGTTTGTACAACTGCTTTTAGATTCATGTGCATTCAGCATGTGCACAATTAATTGGCCTAAAATTCCTATTCTTCTCAAAGTTATCCACAGTTGGTTATGGCCTTTGGAAAGTCAATAAAATGCAAGTAAATATATTTTGGTATTCTCTGGGTATAACCAAGATCCATATAATATCAGCAATGACATCCCTGGTTTCAAGTCCTCTTTTGAATCTGGCCTGAATCGACAGCTCCCTGCCAATGTACTGCTACAACCATTGTTTAGCAAACTGTTGCTTGCAAGTGACATCAATGATATTGTTGTACAGTTGGAGCATTCTGTTGGATAACCTTTTATTTGGAATGATTATAATTATGCATCTCTTCTAGCCAGTTTGCAAGATAACTGTCTTCCACATTTCTTCACAAACGAGGACGAGTAAGTGCTTTCAGTGCTTCATCCACTTGTTGAAACATTTCAATTGGTATCCTATCAAATCTGGGAACCTTGATTTTGGACAATGCCTTTAGTCCACCTTGGCTTCTTCCTTCACTGTCATTGGTTCTTCTTCATATGCTACCTCTTGTTATGGTACAATGTCAACTAGTAATTTTTGGTATAGTGACTGTATCCTTTTCATCTTCTCTTGTTCAATCCTGATCATTCAATAATTTCCCCATAGACTCTTTCATTATCACAACTCAAGACTTCAATTTTTCCTTATGTTCTTTAGTTTAAGGCATGCTTAGCAAACTTTTCCTTTCTGTTTTCCTAACTCTGTGGGCTTGCACATTTCATTGTAATATTTGATTTTGCTTTCTTGAGTTGCCCTTGGCAGTTTTCTGTTCAGCTTTTACGCTTAAACATTTCTTAGAGCCAGTTTCAAAGTCTCTTCTGACATCTACTTTGATGTTTTCTTTCCTATCATGTTAATGACCTTTTGATTTCGTCATGAATGATGTTTTCGTCATCGCACAGAGCTATCATTAGTGCCCATGGTGTCCAATCTGTTTCTGAGATGCTCTCAAAACTCAGGCGGGATAACTTCAAGTTTGTATTTTGACTCTCGTTTATCTCAGTTTCAACCTGAACTTACATATGAGCAATTGAAGATCTGATCCACAGTGAGAGCTTGGCCTCATTGTAGTTGCTGATATTGAACTTCACCATCATCTCTTTCCACAAGGGTTATCAATTTGATTTCTCTGTATTAGATCTGGAGAAGTTCACCTTTGTGTTGTTGAAGAAAGGTGTGTGGGATGAGGAACTTATTGATCTTGTAAAATCCTATCATGCTATCTCCGACTTTGTTTCGATTACCAAGGCCATACTTTCATCCACTGTTCCTCCCAAACCAAATAGGTTATAAATGTGTCTGATGAACACACATATGAATTATTGTAAAATTTATTAATTAAGAACAAATGTGATATGTGGAGTATTTCAACCGTACATTATTAATCATTTTTCCAGACTGAAAAAATATGTAAAGGTCTAATCACTTTAAAATAACCCAATGATTTTTTTAAATTGAATTAATCACCAAAAAGATTTTAAAATAAGAAATTGTGAAAACAATCATGTCACAACAGAATCTACCTTTGGGGATATTTTTGATTAAAATCTACCAGAATTAGTCAATTATAATTTGACAAAGACATTTTTCCAAAAAGTTATAATTAAAAATTAAAGAAAATATAAACGTTTTCATCAAGTCTCTATCTTTTTCTTTCCAACTTCATGCTACACAATACTTCACTTAGAAATGCAGCTTCTCCGGTGGTGTAGTGGTTGAGTGCGGGACTGCGGCCCACGGGCTTGGTGGTTCAAATCCAGCAGTAGCTCTCCAGGAGCGAGACTGGTCTCCCCCTTCCACCAGAGAGCAGTGATGCCCCCCCCTCCCAAAAGAAAGAAAGAAAGAAACAAATAAAAACGAACAGAAATACAGTTTCTCGTATTTCCATTCACCTGAGTTCCTTCTGGAACAATCACATGCAAAACTTTCACAATAGGCCAGAACGTCTGTTATCTTCAACTTCTTGGTAGTGATAGCTTGCAGAATAAAAGAAGTGGCACTTTCTGAGTATGTTTGCTTAAATTCCGGTACATATAATATCTTGGAATATTGTCCACATCTTTTATGTCAATCAATTTCCATGTAAATTAAGCTTGAATAGGCATGCAGTTTGAAAACAAAACATCATGAATAGTGCTGGTTAAATATTGCTGCTTATTGTTAAGCCCATTCTGATTTGCAGGGACCTTATAAGAGAGAATGGAACTACCCCACAGATTATCTTAGCGGTAATATTTATGGGATGATGTATCAGTCATTTCTCCTCAGAAACTATCGGTAAATTTGAATCACTCATATTTCAATTAGCAGCTGAGCACTTAATCATTGTGCCACCATGACAAAAATCACATTTAATTGAATTAATGGAGTCAGTCTCAGTTATTGTTTCATGGGAAACACTGTGAACCTTGTGTCTGGCTCTGAGGACAGTCTTGTTGCTGAATGCTTGGAAGAAAAACAGAAATAAACTGACACTAACTTAGAAACACTCAAGTGCCAAATTCCAGTTTAGAGGCCTAGCTATCTCTCCCCTCTGTTTGGCATTGTGATTCAATAAATTGTCTGCAGATATTACTCAAAGTTACTTGATCAAGATTATTGTTTCTTGCACCCAGAAGTATTTTAATAAGCACAGCCTAGAATTCATAGTCTATTATTTGCACTTCACACAATCCTCTAAATAGAAATTTTGAGATCTAAAAAGAATGGGAAGATTTGCCTGCAATCACATGCTAGTGTGTGGCAAACTATAGACTTAAATCTCTGACAATGCTTCTTTTCCTGGCAGGGAATACATCGATAAAACATGGGTGAGTGAGAGTCGTAAATTGCAAGAATCTTTTGCCTTCAATGATATTCAGTCATTGTTTGTCAGGGCAGAAAAACTGTATCAGAAATAACACGGCGTTGTCACCACCAGAAACTTGGAGAAATCTCATTATACAGAAGATGAGGCATATGATAAAATAGTCTAATGTTCCTGGAGAGTGAGAGTAACAAAGAAAATTTCAGTTTAAAAATACATTTTTGCTGAGCCCCGGTGGCGTAGTGGTTGAGTCCGGAACTTGGCCCATCAGCTTGGCAGTTCAAATCCAGCAGCAGCTCTTCAGGAGCAAGGCTGGGCCTCCCACTCCCACCAGAGGGCAGTGATTCCCCCCTCCATTTTTTTTGTTTTGATGAAAATGCATATACTTATTCAACAGTTTATACCTGTGCAGTTTTAATAACAAAGCCTATTTATTTCGCATTGTCACATTGTCACAATCTCTGCTACTTAAAGTTCCCATCTATGCTTTCTTGTTACTAATACCCACTTGATTTCAGATAGACAACTTTTTTAGGCAAGTGTACAAGGCTTTATTAGTCAAGCTCAACTGTATGTTAGTTTAAAAATGACTTCATGAACTAGTGTGAGTTCAAATTTTAAAATATATTTCTAGGCAATTGATGCAGGTGTGCACCTGACTTTATTGGATCTTAGAGACTTGGTTTCTACGAAAATTTGAAGTAGAAATCTGCTTCTTAATACAGATTTTTACTTCCTACAAATATTCAAAAGTAATTGGAAAACTGGATCATGATAGAACTGTTGTAAAAGAATTTGAATCTGAATAATATCCCCTTATTAATTTATAAATTGCAATAATAAAGAAAGAAATGTTTCACCTAGTGAGACATAGACTATTAATATGTCTACCAGTGGTATGTGTTTGGAGTCAGTAATTTTTAAAAAACTCATAGGAAAGACAATAATAAACTGTTTGCCAGATAAAACTGTGAGGTAGAGATGCCAAATATTTGGTGATGATTTGCTGGTCCAGCATCCAATGCTCTTTGTTTTAGCATCTACATCTCAGTTGGGGAGACACTTCCCTCCAAAACATGCAATTTGATCTGACATATATATAAAATCTGGGAAATCAGAATGGCTCTGAAATGGAAATGCATGTGACTCAAATCAGGTCATTAAGAGCCAGAATCTCAAAATAAATAATCTATTTTTATTAGGGTTGTTAAGCCCTTGAATTTAAACCTAGTTCCACTGTCAGCTGGTACCCATCACACTTTGCCATCACAAGGAAGAGTCTGCCTGAGGATAAATCCAATCTCAGGAGAGAGGGAGGAAGGGAGAAAAGAAAGGGGATAGGAAGCAGAAGCAGAAGAGAGAAGTGGAGGAGAAAGGAGGAGAGGAAATTCATATTATGATTCCTAAATTATCAGCATTGCTTTTCCCAGGGATGCTGTCCAATGCAGACTATATGTCCATCATGTATACCAATCCTGCTTTCTTGATCTTTTTCTAGATATTTTCTAGGTGACAAGGGAGGGATATGTGACATCTACTCAATACAATCAAGATGAGTTTAACAACTATAAAACTAAAAAAAAAAAACAAGTGAAAGATCATGGAAGGGAAGAATGGAAGAAAAGAGAAAAGTCTTCCTGACATTATTATTGAGATACCTTTTTCCAGCCATGGCTGTCTTACTTGGTTGTGAGTGTCTAAATTCTCTTTGGGAAAAACCTAGCTTGAGTTGCCACACTCCTATGTCAAGTTGGCACATTGTGATACAATGCTCCCGGTATTTCAAATACTGAGAGGGCCACCTATGGTGTACAGATTTCAGAGGAGCTCCCAGACTGAGAACTAAATAGGGAGAAAGATAGGTGGTTCACTTCTGAGGCATTGGCTAATGAAAATCTTATAAAAACAGCACAACATTGTGCCAGAAGATGAACCCCTCAAAATTGAAGGCACTCAAAATATGATGGGGGTGTGAATTGATACAGTGGTCAAAGCATAATTGTGAGGCAGGCACAGGACTGGACAGCATTCTGTTCTGTTTTCTGTGTCATACTGACCCAATGGCCCGTAACAGCAGCAACAGGTTAAACGGGGCTTCCTGTTTTATACAGAGTCACAAAGGATCCAATACAGTTGCACAGGGAAATTTATGAGAAACAAATATTTGTCAAATAGAGAAACAAGATAGAAGGAACTAAGTCAATATTAATGGAAAGAGTGAAAGAATTCCTAAGAATGGCATCAGGAAGACATAGAAAATTTGAGGTTTATAGAGTAAGTATGCAAACACAAGACAATCTCTCTCTCATTATTTTTTTCTCTCATTATTTTATGATCAAATAGATAGAGCAAATTATAGGACTATTAGTGCATAGTAGATGATAGAGAATGCAATTTCAGTCTATTATATTTCTATATTTTCATCAAGGGGAATTATTTTCACATTGAAAAGTTTATAACATAAGTCAGGAGAAAATAGAACCTCTGAATACATATGATATTGGCGTTTGTGTTTGTTTGAAAACGATGTTGACTGGTTTGAATATAGAATATATTTGTTAAAAGGAAATTGAGTGGCTCATAGAAATCCTGGGAGGGTTGGATAGTTGAGCTGTGATGCTAATGAACAGGAATTCTGACCTAAATTATTCCATACACATATGCAGGACTTATCTGCCACAACCACTGTGAAGCAGACCTGTAGCATTTTGTGCTATAACTACCAAAATATTGGAAGTTGCATGCTGACATTTGCATCCTATCTTTTCAGCCCAGTGAACTTGATCTTAACAGAACTATACCCTCAACCCAAGAGAAAACATCACAGTGCAGAATTTTGTGCATGGTTGGCTTCAATTCAGAGGCTGTTTGAACTAGTGAACACATAAGTTAGGAATCACACATGTATTTATACCATAGATACAAGGGATGTTGGGAAAACTCTGGATGTTGAATTTTACTGGGAAGAAGCAACTGGTTTGCTTTAAGGTACTAACCAAAAGTTTGGATCCACCAGTGCAACCACAGAATAGCAACTTGCTGATCTACTGCCATAGATTGTTTTTATTGTTCTTGTTGGTTTTGTCTTCCTTCATTGTTTTGTTGGGCTTTGTCTTGTTTTGTGCTTATAGTCTACATGTCTAACTAGATAAGATAGGCATGATACACAATTCATAGAAGAAAACAATGGGACCGATGATTCCAGGCATACAGGGTAGAAGCAGATGTGGAAGAAAGGAAGGGGGACTCAACCAATCCAGGGACAAAGGAAATAACAAGTGAACTCTTATTGATGGGAAAAGGGCATATGATGCCTTGTGGGTTTAATCAGGGGCCATGTACCAAAACCCAAATGAAGGCTGCACATGATAGTGGTACAAGAAGAAAGTAAAAGGAAACAGAGGGAAGAACTACTCCTAGTTCTTCAAAGGGTATTTATTGAGGTCTAAACACAAGCATGTGTAAATACATTTATATATAATGATAGGGAAATATAGCTATGTACTTATATTTATATGTTAGGTCTTAAGGTAGCAGATGGACATTAGGCCCTGACTCAACTACTCCTTCAATGCAAGAACAATTTCTTTCTAATAATCTGGCATTCTTGGAGCTCACCTTCCTGACATGATCTCTGAAGACAAGATGGTTGCATAAACAAATGCCGTGAAGAAAGTTGATGGTGTCCAGCGATCAAAATATATAGTGTCTGGGGTCTTAAAGGTCTGAAGATAAATAAGCGGCCATCTAGCTGAGAAGCAACAAAATCCACATGGAAAAAGTACACCAGGCTGTGTGATCATGAGGCATTGACCGGATAAGGTATTAGGCATCTAAGACTCCCCCCCCAAAACAAAAAACATACCAATGTGAATGTGTGTGTATGTGTGTGTGCAGAGTGGAGACCCAAAGCTCAACTGTAGACAATTGGATATATCCTTACAGAAGAGTCACAAGGAAGAGATGAGTGAGTCAGGGTGCAGCAAAGCACCAATGAGACATACAACTCTCCTCCAGTTCTTGAATGCTACCTCCTCCACTCACTATCATTACTTCAGTTCTACCTTACAAGTATGATGAGACCAGAACATGTACACTGACACAGGTAAGAGCTGGAAACAGAGGGAATTTAGGACAGGTAAACCCCTCAGAACCAAAAAAATGAGACTAAAGATACCAGGAGGGTAAGGGGAAAGTTGGAGAAGAAAGGGGGAATTCCATCACAAGGATTGACATATAACCCCCTTCCTCCCAAGGGGATGAACAACAGAAAAGTGGGTGAAGGGACACAGTGAATGATGTAAGATATGAGAATAATGATTTATAATATATCAAGGGCTCGTAGGGAGGAAAGGAAAAATGATGAGTTGATATCAAGGGCTCAAGTATAAAGAAAATGCTTTGAAAATAATGATGGCGGCATATGTACAAATGTGCTTGATACAATAGATGAATGTATGGATTGTGATGAAACCTGGAAGAGCCCCCTAATAAAAAGTATTTAATAAAATACAAAAAAAGAGTACTGTCACTGAAACGTCTATGGAATATTTTTCTACTTTGAAAGGTGTGAAGTTGACTGGAAACAATGAACTCAAGGTGAAGGATTTAGTTTAGTTTAGTTTTTTTTTTTTGGATAATAGAAGGTAGGCTCTTCTCCCCATTAAATCTCAGATTGTAGGAACTATTTGAGCAGAGGCTAGAATTCAGTTAGTGTGTAGCCAAAACAACTGACAAGCAACCTTTACAGAAGTATATAGGTCAAATCATACCTTGAATAGAGTGGTTGGTTTGGGAGTTGACCCTTAACAGGACCATTCATAACTGAATATTCTAGGAAGATGAGAAGCATCTGCAAACCAATTCATAAAATGAATAATTGAGGGGATTGATAAGGTTCAATCTGGAAAAATCCAGTTTCCTTATATTATTAATTCTAAAATGTCAGTGTTACTTTTCCCAGGGACACGGTCCAATAAAAATGCTGTGTCCATTATCCATACCAGCTATGTTTTCTTGATCTTTTGCTAGATATTTTCTAGAAGATAAGGAACGGATATGTGGCACCTGCTTGATACCATCAAAATTAATTCAATAACTATAAATTTTAAACTAAAATGTTAAGCTAAAGATTATGGTGAGGTCTACCTCTAGATGAAAATTAAATTTCCTTTCTAAGGAAATACATTGTAAAAATATTAGAAGGTCATGGAAAAGACAGATATGTACCCTAAAATTGTATCCCTTCTTCTTTTGCTGCTGTTATGAAGTATGGAATTAATTCTGACTCATTTCATCAGAAGAAAGCACTGCTTGGTCCTACACCATCCTCCCCATTGTTAAACGGATGTCTGCAGCTGTTTCTTCTCATTTTGAGTCATGCCACATCAGCAAATGATGATTCCCAAATCTTTGCTTCTACTATGTAATTCTTGTGGCAGTCATGTATCATCACTGTGTCAAACCATCTCATTTAGGATGCTATGTAGGTGCATGTACTATCGAGGTTCAATATATCTTTCTATTCCCAAATATGTTATGAAAGAAGAAATGATATATAATGCATAATATATAAAATATCGTCTCTAAGAAGTCAATCCTGTTCTTTGAATTATATTTGATATTAGCCACAGCAAAGTAGTGGTTCCCATACTATTAAAGTTAACTATAAATAACAGAACCTCATTCCAATATTATCCCTTTATCCAGCCTCAGAGTTGACAGCTTGCTTTGATTTGAATGCTTACTCTATACTGGAAACCAGGGTCAGATTGTACAAATCAAATGTCTCACTTTATTTACATGGTATCATTTTTTAAATGAAAAAAAGCCATTTCAAGGCATAATAGACCTCCAATTTAAGACCAAACATTGAGATGAGGTAAATATTTCAGCTTGTCTGTGACATGTATCTGGTAGCAGGAGTAGATTAGAGCATCAGGATGGTCTAGCCCACAGACTTATCTTCAGGATCCTTTTTATAGAAGACCCGGTCTTTGGGATGCTTTTGCACTCATCATTTATACATTCTTACTTACTTGTCTCCTCTGTGCGCTATAGTGTTCTATGTTCAAATTCCGATTTCTTATGCCTAATGCAAAATGAGAAATCCCAATAGTCTTGATACAAAAAAATTGTCTGTTTCCATCTGATTACAAAATGAATGAACCTCAAACCCGTTGCTGCTGAGCCCATTGCAGTGGTAGAGAATAGGATGTCCCTGCCCTATAGGGGAGCCCTGGCGGTGCAATGGTTACACGGGGTGGAGCGGGCCGCTACTGACAAAGTCAGCAGTTCACAACCCCGATCTGCTTCACTTAGAAAGGGGACGTTTACTATTCTCATAAAGAGTTACAATCTTGGCCTCTTCCGGGAGCAACCTGAGGCCATCTGCCAAAATGGTTCACTACTCGACCCAGAAATCCCCACCAAATCATGCAAATCAAGTGTCCAGTCTTTTGATCCCTGTTGAGAACACCTGTAAAACAGGCCATGAAGCCACCAACTATTTGAAAGATGGCAGCATGTGCCCTCCGACATTGCAATGATGGACTTGGTAGGTGTGCCCGGACAAATAGTAGGGTTTCATCTAGGATTGGTGGCCCAAAAAGAGGGCTGAGGTTTTGCGGCACGTGCATAGAAACAGAGTAGTGCTGAATTCGAGGATTCTGATGCAGATTCTCTGGTCACTGGGCACAAATAGGTGAGCAAAGGCCCCAAGGTGCGCCGTTGGTCGGATCAAGCCATACCCGAGGGCCCCCCCCCCGCCCCCGTCACACTGAGATGATCCTCACTGAAAAGGAACGCATTGTTCCTAAACCAGAAGAGGAGGTTGCACAGAAGAGAAATATATCCTAGAAGAAATAAAGAAGCAAAGATCTATGATTCGAGAGTTAATCAAGCTGAAAATAGACATGAAAAAACAAAAAACAGTAACAGCCTCTCTTCTACCCTGTCTTGTCCTGTGTGGTTTTTTAAAGCAGTCTGTAACTGCAGTTTATTTGAAAAAAATATTATAACTTATGGAAATTGCTTAACTTTTTTATCAGTAAAATACACAATTCAGTTTTAAAAATTGTCTAAAATGTGAAATCTTCCCAAAATGGGGAGTAGCAGTCTAGGGTCATGGTTGAGACCCCCAAACCTGGCCCCCCATTCCCTTCATGAGGGAGGAGGGAACTGCGAGGCCAGCCCTGAGTGGACGTCTCCCACCCTCCCCCTCCATCTCTGGAAGGCCACAGCTCTGCAGCCTCTTCCAGGTGAGGGTAGCAGGCGGCTTGCAGAAGGAGAGCTTAATGACCCCAGTCAAACACCAGCACCCTCACACCCTCCAAAGCAGGAAACAAGCCCTGTGGGTCCCACCCTGCGACCACACCCTTGGTCCCTGCACCTTTGGAGAACCAATAGTCTGAGAAGGGAAGGGAGAGGACTCCGCCCCCCAGGCAGCCAGAGAAAAGCCAGGCTGGCATTCTAAGCCATAGAGAGCTGGGTTCCAGTGCCCTGGGCCACAATGTCTCTATGAGTCAGAGTTGATTAGAAAGCAGGGAGTTCCGGGTGTTTTTTTAATCATTTTATTGGGGGCTAATACATCGTTTTTCACAATACATAAATACATATCTTGTGCCACGCTTCTTCACATGTCTGCTGCTATTATCATTCTCCGAAACTTCTCTTTTCCACTTGAGCCCTTGACATCAGCTTCTCATCTTTCCCCCTCCATCGTTGCTCCCCACTCCCCCACCAACCCTCAACACTTTATAAATTATTATTGCTTTGTCATAACTTACACTGCGTGATGTCTCCCTTCGCTTTTGTTGTTGAATCTTTACAGGAGCACACTGCCACGTTGGTCTCTCGGGAAGCTGCTGGTGGGTTCACACGGGTGATCTTTCAGTTACTGAACGAGCTCAAAAACATTTTCTCACCAGAGGTATTCTGCAAACTGCATAATAATACATCATACTGAGTTCTGGTGGCCTGGAGAGATCCTGACTGTGAGTTTCAAGTAAATGTGCGTGAATCAGCTATCTGCACATCAAATAGGAAGATAGTTTCTGGAACATCTTAGTGGAAAGATAAGCAAGATACCAAAGAGTGCGTGTTTGTTTGATTTTAAGACCAGCAGTTCAAAACCACCAGGCTCTCCATCAGAGCTAGCTAGGACTTTCTATTCCCATAAGTAATTAAAATCTAGGAAACTCCTGGGGCTTCTCTACTGGGCCCCAGAGGGTCGCTATGAGTCTGTATCAACTTGATGGCAGTGAGTTTTGAGCTTTTAGAAGTTTTATTTGTGTGACTTCTAGCCAATAATAAAGTGATTTTACCTCGCAGTCTTTTCAGATGCGGCGCAATTCAAAGGACTGCAGCTCCAGACCCTCAGCGGCTCTGCAGGAGGAAGATGAAGCTTTGCACAGGTAAGAAGAGTGGCAATCTCAGAAGCCCACAGTAAAGTGACCAGATTTTAAGCGGGACACCATTGACTGGGGAGTGGGGGGGGGGGTTCTTGATGAAAAATTTGGTCTATACAGATTAACACAAATTTTCATAAATCGCAAAAGTAGTGTTGTAATATAGTTATTTTAATGTTAAAACACCGCAGGATGTTTTTAAATTGTGAGAAAGCGGGACGTCTGGTCACCACAAGGTCACCACGAGTCAGAATCAACTTGAATGTTTATTATTACCTGCCACCCCCACCCCACACACAATACCTGAGAGTGTGACAAAGTAAGGAGAAACTGTGGAAAGAGTCCGTAGTACTGAAAAGATGGAAAACTATTGGGTCCAGTAGTCTACAGATGAGCTTTAGGTCCCCACTCCATACAGAGGATTTTTTTGTTCCTCGACACCTCATGGTCACACAGGCTGGTGTGCTTCTTCCATGTGGGCTTTGTTACTTCTGAGCTAGATGGAAGCTTGTTTTTTTCCCAAACCTTTAAAACTCCAAGCACTATAGCTTTTGAAAACCAGGCACCATCAGCTTTCTTCACCTTTGCTTATGCACCCATTTAACTTCAATGATCATGTTGGGAAGGTGAGCATCACAGAACGTTAATGTAATAGAGCAAAGTGTTCTTGCATTGAGGACTTGAGTGGAGGCCCAATATCCATCTGCTACCTTAATACTAAACCTATAAATATATACACATATTACTCTTTCCCCATCATCATATATAAATATATTTATATATGTACATGTCTGCATTAAGACCTCTATAAATGTCCTTTGCCTCCTAGTTCTTTCCTCTATTTACTTTTACTTTCCTCTTCTCCCGTTATCATGCTCATCCTTCATCTGGGTTTCAGTAATTTCTGTAACATTACCCTTGACCAAACTCTGCCAGGCTTTTTATACCCTCCTCGCCATCAATTTTGGATCACTTTTTGTTCCTTTGTCCCTGTGTTTGTTAACATCACTTCCTTTCCCACACCTTCCCTTCTCCCATGTTCCCCCCAGCACCACTGGTCCCCTTGTTTTCTGCTTCAGATTGTTTATCCAGTCTGTCTTACCTAAATAGACCTGCAGAGATAATAATATGCACAAAAACAAGACAGAACAAAATAAAGCACTAAAAGAAAAATTCAGAGTGGGAAACCAAAGTCCATCCACAGTCAACTGAACAGCCCATTACAGAAGGGTCTCGGGGAAGAGATGAGCCAGTCAGAGTGCAGTGTAGCAATGATGAAACATACAACTTTCCTCTAGCTCTTAAATGTGCCCCCCCGCCCCCACCATAATCCCAATTCTACCTTGCAAATCTGGCTAGACCAGAGGGTGTACATTGGTACAGATAAGAACTGGAAACACAGGGAATCCAGGACAGAAAAATACTTCAGGACCAGTGGTGAAAGTGGCCATACCCCAGGAGGGTAGGAATAAGGTGGGGTAGAAAGGGAGAACCAATGACAGGGATCTACAAATCACCCGCTCCCTGGGGGGTAGACAAAAGAAAAGTGTGTGAAGGGAGATGCTGGCCAGTGTAAGACATGACAAAATAATAATAATTCATAAATTATCAAGGGATCATGGGAGTAGAGTTGGAGGGAGGGGAAAAACTGGGAGCTGACACCAAAGGCTTAAGTCGAGAGTAAATGTTTTGAGAATGACAATGGCAACAAATGTAAAAATGTGCTTGACACAATGGATGGATGTATGGATTGTGATTAGAGTTGGATGAACCTCCAATAAAATGATTTTTCAAAGAAAACTATTGAGTCCAGATCTCCCCTCATTCCTCAGTGATGTATCAGCAGCTTATCCCCTCTTTGCATGTCTTCTCCCCAACATGGCTTTCTTTCCATCACACATTTTGACTTTTCTGCTTGCTTTTGCTACTGCCGAACAAGATAGACTTGCAAAGGACTAATTATATTGTTTTATGCATCAGCAAGAAAATAAGTCAACTTAATTTTTTATTGCCTTAGAAGTAGAATTTGTCACACTAAAAATGTATGAAAGTATTGAACCTTGTTGAAAAACACGGTAGGTATTTTGCACACACATATCCATGATTCTTTTCAAAGCAGAACCAATTCTGAAGCCAGAAAAGTACAAGGAGTTTGCGTGATAAGCTGGGTTGTGGGAATCCAATTCATGCAGTAATTTCATGTGGAATAATAATGATTTGGGGGAAATTTTAGCCTTTATTTAGAGCTGGACACTGAGTTAAGCATTTTATAGACATTATCTTAACCATTCTCTGAGACAGATTGGAATATTATCATCAATTTTGAAGGAGACACCTGAGGTATAGGAAATTTAAATAACTTTTCCAAGATTAAAATGCTAGATTTGATTTTGCTATTTGCTTGTTTTCGGTAGGTAGTTTTTCTCCAATCCTGATGTCACCTTCTTCCTATTGAACATCAGTTCTCGAAGTATTTTGCTCGGCACACAGATTTTTAAAAAGTGGTGAAAGGTTACAATCCTAACACCTGCTTTCCCTGACTTTAGACCACTCAGTATTCCTTCTGCTCAAACAATTGTGTATCATTTTACTTGAATCCACAATGAATGCCCATAAAAGAGGCAGTCATAAAGTTGAACAAAGACATATTCCTGCACTGAGTAAATCTAATGAAAAAAACTTCTCCATAGTGTTGGAAACAAAGATGTCACTTTGAAGACAAAGCATGCCAGAAACAAGCCAGGATATTTTCAATTGCCCCATATGCATTCAAACCTGGACAATAATTAAAAACTGCTCACCATGAGCAAAATGATCTTTTAGAAGGATTTTTATGAGATCAAACTGACAAAAGTAATTCAAAGGGTACATAGGAAAATGAAGGGGGTCATTTTATGGTAATAAGACAGGAACAATTCAGTAAAGATGATTGCACAAGTTAAAGAATTTAACAAATGTCAGTAAATTGCATATGTAGAAACTGTTGAATTGGCATACATTGCAGGGACAGTGGATTATTTAATGTGGCTCTTCTAGCCAATCTCTCATCAAATTACCTTTCTCTGCATAACTTTGAAAAGAAGGCTGGGGGAGATGCTGACAGGATTCATCTGTAACTGCAAGCAGGTTTCCCTGGAGTGCCATCCTGCTGTGTATAAAGTGAGCCCTCTGAGAAGCATTATGAGGCCCCTGTGGGATCTCATTACCAGCAAGGGCCATTAGTGGAATGATATCCCTATACAGTGAACCTCCTGGATCCAGATGGCAACAATATCAGAACAGCAGCAGAACCAGGATCCAGAGCGTTGAACAGGGCAATGGATTTTCCCTACCTGTGGGGCAATTGAAGATGACAGGAGACTGACTTTCTGAGGGGGTTGGCTCTGGGTACTTAATTGAGGACGTTAGACTTGTTGACCCATGGAAGTGGAGCTGAGTGTCATTGGATTAAAGCTTACTGAAGTGGCGCATCCTTATCCACATATTTCAGGAATCTGGGTTTGCTGACTTATGGAGCTTCATTTGGACACCTTCAGATCGAGGCTTATAGCAGATTAGTATGCCTTTGGGGCATTTGTTTGTAGATTTGACAGAACTTTGTGTTATGTTTTAATAAGTCAATCCTGAGCATTTCTCACTGACATTACAGCTTATTGGCATTCTTAATAAGCCTTTTAATCAGAAAATCTGTTTTAGAGTTCTGGGTAGCCATTGCAATGGATATTAGAATTGAGAGATAAATGACAGAACATTAATTTAGCATATATATTGTGTGTTGTGTATGCTCAACAACAAAGATATACATCTATGGGCCAAACATGAATATAAGAGCAGACATCACAAAAGTTGCTGAAACATTGACCTAATCAGAAAACAGGATTGAACATATATTAACAAGCTCATTCTGGCTTTTGTCATGAGAAACGCCTACAGTGCATAATTGAGTCTGACTCACACTGGCAGTGCAGAAAAGTTTCTTTTGGTTACCAAGGCTAAGTTTTTATTGCAGCAGAGATTCTTATCTTTCTCCCATGGAGTGGCTGATGGATTTGAACTGTTGATCTTTTGTCTAGCAGTTGAACATTTTAACCACTTCCCGGGGTCCTTATACAGGGAGTGGTAATCAGTTAAATGGGAAGGCATCTTCTCACAGTACATGCAATAAATACTGGGGGTAGCACTGCTTCAATGAGATCAACCCTTTTCCAGCTGCCTATCTGAGAAAAATTTTAGAGGAATTTCTGAAAAGAACTTTGAAGATTTATTTTCCAATAAAATGTGCTAAACTCAAAGTGTTGAAGTTTGAAAGTCAACAATTATTGACTTTTTTCATATTCACCATAGATAGAAGTGATTTATATAAATGAAAACTTTTTGATTTTATAGTTTTCCTACATTGTCAAACATCATTTTTATGTGACATCCTCGATGAAGCCACTGAATCTATTTTCCATCCATAGTTTTGCTTAATCTGCATAATTAGGAAATAGTAAGGAAGAAACAGCAAGTGAGCAATTCAGCAAGATCACGGCAACCATGTGTTCGGAGCTGCCTGTCAGCAAATACTGCTAGAAATTCTGTAAATATCAGGACAAATCTTGCAGATAAGGGTAAAATGAATGGCTTTTGGAAAGATTTTGTGTAGGCTGCATTTTTTAAAATGGTGGGGCCACTGCTGTGTCTACAAAATCCAACAATAATTCTTGGAACTTAGCTTCCTAGATGCCTGAAGACTTCTCCATCTTCCATATTGCCCAGAAGCATGCCTCCCCTTAAATGTTCATTGTTCTGTTAAGGAGGTAGCATTGATTAGAGAGAACTTCTATGATATTGGAGGATGAGAAGTTAGCCAAACATACCAGCTACAATTGCTGATTACCTATTCTAAAACATAGATATTAAAATAACTATATTATTTTGCTCACAATCATGTTGGTCAGGAATTCTGGAAGGACTCAGAAAAGTCATTTGCACTCTTCCTCTTTCATGGAACTGAAGTCATCTGAAAGCTTGACTGGACTAAACATCGTAGTTGACTCCCGAACAGGGTTGTCAATGGATGAGAACAACTGGTCTGTCCACCCACGCACAGGTGACCTCTTCATGTGACCTGGGCTTCTTAGAAGCAGTCTCGTGATAATCAAATGATGATAAGCCAGTTCAAGTGTCCAAATGTTAGCAGTCTGTCATGTAATATGGGAGCTTCCTTTCCTTTTATGGCCTAGCACTGCTGCAGCATTATTTCTAACACAAGTTATGATTCTCATATTCATGAATTCTTCTATTTGTGATAATTATGTCGTGTATAAATTTAAGAAGAGGGCACATGGCCCCACCCGCTTTATTTGAAAAATGCTGATGTCATATTGGAGAACAGGGACTGAGAGATACTTCTGCTGTCATCTTTAGAAACTGTAACACAACACACAAATTTCATTTGTAAAATTAGAGTTTGTGAATTCAATGAATTAAAGGAAAATATGGAGGTTTCTGTCAGTCCGGGTAGAATAGGGAAAGAACTTCATGGACACTCATATGTATATAAAAAAGAGGTTTATATACAAGAGGAAATGAACAGCGAGAAAACATCTCAGCCCAGTCCAGATTAAATACACAAGTCCGAAATTAGTACACCTATATGTCTGACAACAATCCGCAAAGTCGTCATCAGACTCATGAAACACATGCAATGATGCCGAATGCAGAAAGATCACAAGGCAGTGGGTAGAAAATCCTTGTATCCAGTGGTGGTGTGAGCATCTCAGCACTGGTAGGGGTCTCCACACGAATGGTCCAGCACCCAGGGAAGCACCAGGGTAGGTCCATGTTGCTTCTCCTCAGGGATGTCTCAGAGGGAGTCAGCCATGTCAGTACACTGTCTCCAAAGCAGTGCATGTTGTCTCCAAGCAAGTGAACCAAGAGAGACAGTGTTTCCGCTTCCAAGGAGTTACCTCATTTCCCAGAATGCTCAGGAGAAGGCACGCCCACACAGAGGTCTCCTTGGCTAAATCCAGATTGTTAGGCTAGACTCCACCTCAACACTCTTAATCCTCAAAATGACAACAGATTAGTTAACTGTCACAAGGTTCCCAGAGCTTGTAGAGAAAGAGACAAAGCAAAAAGGTAGAAATTGGAAAATGTTGGCATTCCTGTGTCTAAAAAAGCAAAAGCACTAAAAATATATGGTGAGCGTTAAACCAACTCATGTTAAAGTTTCAAAAAGGCCTTCACTCTATCACTCTATCTTCACTCTGTGACCTTGACAATGTCGCCTTACCTCTCCTGGTTATTCATTTGTACATCTTTTTTTTTCCAAAGGCATTATTTTATTGGTCAGCATATTTTGGAAGGAGACAGGACATCAATCCTACCGCCTCCCACCCCAGAGGAAGAGTTGTACACTGAACAGGCACAGTGCCAACGGGCCCACGGGGACTGGACTACTTTGTCCTCCTCTTACTCGTAGATCCAGTCGTAGCCACAGGACTTATAGTCCACCAGTTCCTCTGGCTTAAACCAGAGGCCGATTTCTTTCTCGGCACTTTTGACTGAATCACTGCCATGAATGATGTTCCTGCCAACTTGAATACAGAAGTTCCCTCGGATGGTGCCTGGCTTAGAATCCCCTGGGTTGGTCTCTCCCAGCATCACCCAGCCCATCTTCACCACATTCAGCCCCTCTCAGACCATGGCCACAATGGGTCCCAAGTTCATGTACTACACCAGCCCGGGGAAGAAGGGGCTTCAAGTGTTCCTCGGAGGCCTTCACTAACTTCAAGGCCACAAGGCAGAATCCCTTCTGCTCAAAGCACTTGATGATGTTACCCACCAGGCCACACTGCACGCCGTCTGGCTTGACGGCGAGGAAGGTGCGCTCGTTGTTGGCCATGGTTCGAGTCAAGCGGGTGGCTGGGTTGGTGGAGCTGGAGCAGAGACAGCCATTTGTACATCTTTAGTAAGCACATCTTAGCCTGTGTTTGTAAGTAAATGCACCAAAAATCCTACTCTGATGGAGAGTGCTTTCTAATGGAGGATTGATATTCAAATAAATAACAGTGCTTCAAATGTAAGTAAATAACAATTAGAGGTAGCACTTCAGGTGGACTATCCAGCCAGCTGCACTGTGGAGGATGTTCTGAACTGAAAATTCACCTGGTGATTGAGCAACAGAAAAAAAACAAAGTCTTCAAAAATAATGTTACAGGTAAATGGTTTAATCTGTCTGGGGAGTTTAAGAGGGATTCTGGATACCATTAACCACTTGATTTTCCCATGATGAATCATATTGTTAAGATTCATTTTGTGGCATTTGTTCTACTCATTGTCATTAGTCTCCCAAAGAAAACTCTAGCGATTCCAATATTTCACCCCATCCAACCCTGTACCCACTTCCTTTGTTTTGTAAATTGAGAATTCCACAAAGAGAGTTTCTATTTCATCACATGATTTCCAAGATAATAGGTATAAAAGACAGAATTCCAGATCTTAAGAGATCTTACATGTTTTGACTAGCATGGCCATCATCTCTGTTCTCACCATGCAAACATGCTGGTCTGGCCTTCAGGAGACTGAAAGATCCTTCACTTCATTCTCTCCATTTAATAGTCAACCCACTTCCAGGAAGAACAACAAACCTTGCTAAGATCCCACATGGACAAGTGATACATTTACTGTTAGATATTACTAAGGTTTGGTACATGCTTAATATATAGCATTGTTAGTCCATAGAGAAGTGACACACCTGGAAAAAGACAGAGCGTCTTCTCCTGCACTGCTGCTCATGCCTACCTCCACGCTGGGGTGCTTGAAAAGATAAACAGAGACATAATCAACAAAGGAGATCTTCAGATTCATAACAAGGAGAGGGGAGGGTGTTGGAGGAATTGGTGGAATAAAACTTCATTTCTGCTTGCGAAGACTTACAGGTTATGGTTATGACTCCGATCTAAGAGAATGGAAATCACTCCAAATCTCCACTACTGAGGGATTGGGGGTGGAGCGTGGGTTGGGAAGCCTTATGTGTGTGTGTGTGTGTGTATATTCCAGTTGCTCATTTGATGTCATTTCTTCTTTTAACATTCAATCCCTTTACCTAAAAATAGATTTAGATTTTTATTAAATTAAAAATGAACATGCCTTGATAGTATTAAAAGAGGAAGTCAGCCTTGAACATATGTGGGCTGTCAGTCATGGCAATACCTTGCATGTGTCAGATGAAGACAGAACTTTTCCACAATTATTATACTCTAAAATATTAAGCAAGCAATTTACCAACATTTTGTGTGCTAGCCTCTCACTGAAACACCCGATATTATGAGGGCTTTGCATGACTCAAGTTAGGATAGTGATCTGCTTCCTCGAGGCCTATGGGTGGGATTCGAGAGTCATTGTCAATGACCCCTACCAATATAGACCTATCCACCTACCCGTGGGAGTCTTAAGTCCTTCCTTATCACATTCCTCTCCTCTTAGTCATGAGGCATCCCTAAACCATTATCATCTTATAGCCCTTAAGACAGCCCCCGCTTGCGGCATGTCCTGACAGGTGATTAGAGAAATGATATGCCCTGTTAGGCTACTTAAACAGGGAAAATTATGTTTGCGACCCTCGCTGCTGACCCTGAGGGCCGGATGCTCTCAGCTTCTCACCCTGATCATGTAACTCCCTGTCCCTCTCCATCTCCACGCTGACCACCATACGGGGCAGAGGTGAGCATGTTACCCTGATGTTATGTTTGTCTGACTCTTATAGTTACCTTCTTTCTCTCTCTGTCATGATCTCTATATCATTATTATAATAAATAATAATTATTGCTGCACAGCTGCCTGTTGAACACTTGCTGTAAATGTATCAGAGAATTGATCACGCCCTGATAGACATGCTGAACTCCTTGCTTAGAATATGGCACGTAAGAACTGAGGAACACACTATACATATTGAATTCCTGATTCTTACTCTATAAAACTGAACATTTTTCAGGAAACAAAAGAAAAACAAAAAAACCTACAAGCAAAATTGACCTTTCAAATAAGTGGCATAGTTGCCACCCACTCTCCCCCCCCCAAGTGTCAGAAGCTTACATGAATGATTTATTCTTTTGTATCTTAGGCCATCCCTACTTCAATACAAATATGCCTGGGTGAGCCACTTAAGCCTTCCCTGATCAACACTTTGAGAACAAGAGAATTATTTTGAAACAGTAGAGCACAAGAAAGGAAACTAGTTCTATATTGTTGCTTTAAATTTTTATTGTGAATTGGATGAAAGGCCATAGTCTTGGGTATCCCACCAGGCTCAGTCCATCAAATAAACCTTGCCTCTCTTGTGGTTTTGAATTTTGTTTCACACTTTTTTCTCTCCCTCTCTCCAGGAGCTTTTAATGTGATGTTCCTTTAAAACAGTTGAGATTGGTCACCAATTATTATCTAAATCTTTTGTCCTTGGGGTCATAGAGACTGATGTTTGTATGATCTAGTAATCCATCGGACTCATTGTTTCCCTAGGCCTTTGATTTTCTTAACTTTTCTTTCTTCACTATTCTTTAAAGATCTCAATTGATTCACAGCAAATAAGCACGTACAATGTAGTCTTTGTGGACTATATTATGTCAATTGACCTTGGTGTTTTCAGGAGCATGATCCCGAGGCCCACCGACCATTCCCTCAAGGTATTTGATTATGTCTTAGAAATCGTCATAACGTTGTCCCTTGTCCGATCCACCACAATCATGCATCTATTTGCAACATGGTTACACATGCAAAAATATCCGTACACATATGTGTGCATGTATGTGTAGATAGATCGATTGACTACATCTCTGCCTCCATCACTTCTTCAGCCTGAGTCTATCTGTAAATCACTACAGATCATCTACTTGTAAGTCACTGTTATTGCATGATTGTATACATAATCATATTTATATCTGAAGGCAGCTGCTTTTGTAATATTTAATTTTCTATTTCACTGGACCATAAACTGCATAAGACCTAGAACTCTCTGCAGTTTCAGTATTTATCAATTTCAGGGTTAAACATACTGAAGAGGGTCCTTAGGTTCCATCACAATAATGCCCCGTGGAATAAAGCAAGAGGGAATACATTTAGCAAGAAAAAGAGGAAGGGAGGGAAAGAGGAAATTGAAGGTATCGAAAAGGGTCAAAAAGCTATATTAAATTTTCATCCAAATCTTATCCTGCTAGTAACTAGTTAATGACCTCAAGCTATTTATGGATATATTTATCATGCTTGGTAAAGCAGAAGGGCATCATCAAAAGTGAGAAAGGCCCTCAAGAAAATGGAATGACACCATGACTGCAACCATGGGCTCAAGCTTCAGAGCAACTCGGAGCAGGTCTGAGGACTCCACCGCGTTTGCTTCTGCTGTGCAGAGGGCTTCTATGGGTCAGCATGGACTCGATGACAAACAGCAACAGCATGCCTATGTGGGGACTGGGAGGTGGAGAGCAGGAGGAAAAAATCACCCTCCCCCTTGATTGAAACCAGTGTCGTTCTTTAGAGTCCATGAAAAGGAATATTGACAACCAAGGCCAAGAAAACACTTCCATAAAGTGGACGCCACAGTTTTAGTACATTAAACATGATGTATTCAAACCCAGTAGCTTTGGGAACGCCAATGTGACCCAACACCGTAACCTGTGGGAGGGTGAGGGATTATCACTCAGTTTCCTTCTGGCCAAAGTAGCGAAATAAACTCACGGATATTGAGTAGATTCAGACTGATAGCGACCTTATATAACAGAGTACATGTGTCCTTTTGAGGAACTGAGGCTGTATAAATCTTGAGAGGCACAGAAAGCCTCATCTTTCACCTGCAGAGCTTTCGGCAAATGAGAAGAGCTAGTTTTGTTGTTAGCAGCCAAGCAAGTACACCACTGCACTACCTGCCGTAATTCAGGGACTTCTCCATAGGTAAAGTGCACGTACAAGATCAGCACATCTGGTTAGGCACAGATTTCTCCTCAGTCGTTCCAGGTGGAACATTTAAGGCCAGCAAAGCACAAAATCGGAGACTCAATAAATGAGACAGTGAAAGGCGAGAGGGCAAAGCCAGTCCAAAGCAGAAACTGGATCTCAAGAAGTAACCTTACCAGACAGAGGTGAAAAAAGACAAAAGGCACAGAAACAGCAAGGGTAGGCAATTAAGCATGTTCTCCGACCCTGGAGGAACCGCGCTTGGAATATACAAGGGACTTAACGTGGTCACCTCCACCTCCAGGTGTGCGACACCGTGTGCTCAGGCTGTGCTTTCAGCTTGGTATCTCCGTGTCCCCAGGCAGCAGCCTGGAGAGGAGGAGCTGAGGGCGGAGCAGGAGGAGTGGCGCGAGCCCCAAGCGCGTCCTGCCAGAGATCCCCTTCTGGCTTAGAGACACCGCCAAGCTGCAGTCGAGCAGGAGAGATCGGGTTTGGGGAAGGCACGCCTGGGGACCAGGGCTCACGGAGCGCATGCCCCACCCTCACCCAGGCCCCTCGGGAGCCTGGAGACGGCCGCTGCCCCACTTGTCTCTCTGCTGTCTCTGACCTCCTCCAGCCCGCCTTCTCTTGGCACCTCCAGTCTCACCCTCCGAGCTTCATCCTCCTTGGTTCCACCGACATCGGAGTGGCTCAGAGAGCGAGAGGTGGTGGGTGGGGCGGCAGGGCGAGCGCCCAAGCGCTCCAGGTCCCAGGCTCAGCGTTGGGGGATCCAGCCAGCAGCATGGACACCAAGCGCTGCTTTGCCAACCGCTTCGATGACTATCAGGGCAGCCTGCTGGCGGGCCAGTGCGAGGAGGCGGTCGGGCCACTGGTGACTTCCACCATTGAGAGAATTCTCCAGGAGCTGCCCCCACTCGGGGGTACCACCGAGGCCCGGGGGGCAGCCACCGGTGCCAGTGGCTGTCAGGGGGGATTGTATGGTGGTGTGGCAGGGGTCGCCTATATGCTCTATCACGTCTCACAGAGTCCACTCTTTGCCACCGCCCGGGAGCGTTACCTGCGCTCAGCGAAGCGCCTGATCGACGCGTGTTCCCAAGTGGAGGACTGGGGTGAGCCAGACGCCGACACCCGGGCTGCCTTTCTGCTCGGGGGAGCGGGTGTGTACGCGGTGGCCACGCTCGTGTACCACGCCCTGGGCCGCTCTGACTATGTGCAGCCGCTGGGCAAGTTCCGGGCTCTGTGTGCCACCTGCGCGCCGGTCTCCTTCCTGGACTGTGGCTCGGACGAGCTGTTCGTGGGTCGCGCGGGCTACCTGTGCGCTGCGCTGGTGCTCAAGCAGAAACTCGCCCAGGAGGTAAGAGGCTCCCTGGGCCGCGGGGGAGCGATCACTGCCTGCCTTTCCCCTTCCGATCGGGTCCTGCCTTGCCCAAGCCCTGCCGTGCCCTGTCCTGCCCTGCCCTGCCCGGTCCTATCCTGCCTGCCTGTCTGCCCGTCTTCTGGAGACGCCCAGACTTCCGGAGCTGAGCGCTTCAGCGAGCTATTTCTCCCCAGATTTCTTTGTTAATCTTTGCCTGGGGCTGTCATTTTCTTCATTCTCTCGTCGTCTAACTCTGGCTTTCCTCTGCCTTCCTCTCTGTGCGCTCCTTGCCCCATGGACTTGGATGTGGAGTTTGTGCACGCTCTTTATACTATAAGCTGAACATGGTGGTTATCTCCTCCAGAAACCTCTTTTATCCAATAGCTTTCTCAAGGCTCATAGCATGTTCCTTTCCAGTGAGACGAAACACCTCAAAAATGATAGATTTCCCCATCCTTTTTTTCTCAAGCTGAAGTCTCTTGGCACGTTGGAAGACTAAAAAATAGTAACGGAACATTTCGAAACTGATTCTTCTCCCCTTTCCATGAACAGATGGGGCAGTTAGTTGCTTCTGCAAGGCCAAAGAATTCCTACTGTACTCTGAATGTCTTTGCTAGTCAATTGAGCTGAACACATACAGTATCTGATGAAGATGCCACCTTTCAATACATAAATTTAGTTTTAAGAAAGAGAGGTGTCAAAATTGCAGCTCAGCAAGTGTAGTTACGATGGAACGGCAACTTCCTGTGATGCCTAGCTTTCCACTGACTCCTTGAAATGAACTGCCTTTCACCATTATATGTTTACATGATTACTGTTTTATTTTTGTTGGTTTGTCTTCTTTGGTATGAACTTTTAAGGCAGCTCTTGAATATGGGATTAGAATGTGCCATATCCTATAAAATGGGGAGCTCGGGTGGGGGGAGGCGGTGGTGGAGAATCCTCCAAAGGATCTTCGTAACTAAAATGGAAAGGGAGGCACTTCCATTCATAACCCACTAAAGCCCCTTTTTTTTTCTACTGAGGAAGTGGCACATTGAGCTTGGCTGCGTTTGAGGGAGAGAGGCGTTTGAAGTATTTTAAAAGTGTAATTAACTTGGATAACCTCCACAGGGGCAGACTTGATCTTTTTTTGATGTTCAGCAGGTGATGCTGATTCAAGTGAGAAAATAAAAAGAATACTAAAAAAATTTGCACAGTGCTGTCAGGGCAGAAAAGACCTGTATGACAAAGACCATAGGGTTCACTTTGCCTCTGAGGCACTGTTATCTGCTAGCCGTTTCCCCAGGGCCCTTCCAGTGCTATAAAACCTTTTAGAAAACCACTGAGCAATTTACATATCATCTGCATTACCTTTGCATCTGCTTTACAGACCGTGCAGCCTGGCCTTTGGCTATTAAAAAATTCTTCGTGTGCTGCCCTAAAGCTTAATTCTTCCATGTTTCCAAGCCTTGGGCCATTTTCTCTAAGATCAAATGACAAAGGTGGGGGGCCCCCCCCCCCGAAAACAAGTCACATTGATAGGCATGCGCAAGGACTGTTTGCCCCCAGAATGCAGACCCAGGGGGAATTCTGTAACATTGCTCTCAAGAGACCTCTATTAAGGCCTTTGGCTGTCCTGCTAAAGCAGATCTGTTTTTTGTCCTCATCAAGTTGAGGTGCTTGGACCCTTGCTCCCAGAAAAGGCAACAAGATCAAGGGTAAAGATCAGCTCTTGACTTGAGCAGTGCAGCCAGTTGTCAAGTGAGGCACAGCTGTGACTGGTCCAAAAGTTAATTCCCGGTCTACCAATCTGCGGAGAATTTGCATGTCCACCTCAATCAATCTACATTTATAAATTAGAGATCTGATGCAGCATGTTGGGGTGGAAAAAGCAAATTCTCAGCAGAGGTTAAGCCAGAAGAACCCATTTGAAATCCTAGTTCAATCCTGAAAAGTGTAGGGTAGCGCCTACACATGCCAGACTGGAAAACCTTCAAGAATGACCATTCTTATGCCTCGCACTCACTCCCAAGTCCTAGTCAGTTTTTGGCATTGCCTTCAGTAGATGAACCAGAAACCTTGATTCAGTTGAATCACACCTTTGTGTTATTTCTCTATAAACTTTCGTTGCATCCTGAGTTTTGTTTCCTCCAATGTCATCTATATTTTCTTTCCTTTAGCACTTACTCCAGCTATTATTCTAGTCTGTATCCTTTCCCAAACTATTGGCATATCTTTGGCACTTAATCTATGGCACAAATCAATTGGTCCAATGGTCGTTGAGCTGAGTCTTCTATTCAAGCTGTCTCATCTAGTTCTGAGAACCCCATCTTCTCATTAAAAAAATCTTAATCATATAATTTCTCTACTCAATCACGTTACTTACTCCCTGTTACCTTGTCTTTGGAAACATCTCATTTCATAACAAATACAACTAAGATCTTTAAAATGGGACTTTGGATTAGATCTTCCCAGTCCAGGGATAAGTGATGAAGAGAAACTAGAATGGACCCAAATCTCTAAACGGTGACTATACCAGAATAACTGAAACTGTGGTGGTGGTGCTGTTATGAGTTGGATTATTAACCTCAAGGTCAACTGTTCTAAACCACCAGTCACTCCCTGGTAGAAATATGAGGCTTTCTGCTGCCTTGAAGATTTACAGTCTCGGGGGGCTGAGCCCCAGTGGCACAGTGGTTGTGTGCGGGACTGCAGCCCACTGGGTTGGCGGTTCAAATCCAGCAGCAGCTCTCCAGGAGCAAAGCTGGGCCTCCCACTCCCACCAGAGGGCAGTGATGCCCCCCCCCCAAAAAAAAAGATTTACAGTCTCTGAAACCCTCAAGGTCAATTCTATTCTGTCCTGTAGGCTGCTGTGAGTTGAAATCAACTCAATGACATTGAGTCAGGGAGTGATGTGCTAGAAACACAATCATCCTCCTAGAAGACTGAGCATCATGGGCACTGTATGTCAATCAAATTACTCAACAAGCAGTGTTTCAAACAACTCTACTTGGCTCAGTGACGGTTCTTGACAGCAACACTTTAAATGTGCCTAGCAATAATTGAATCCCTGTAATCTGGCTCTTGAAAAAGTTCACCACACCTCTTCTGAGTGTCCCATTACTCATAATTTAGCCAAATCATAATCCTCCCCATTTCCGATATTATTCCAACATACTAACAGATTATAATTTTGAGTATTCCAATTTTCCTGTACAGGCCAGGACTGGCCAGGTTTGAAGCCAGGCTTTAAAATGGCTGACAAGATCCCATATCATCAGGACTCCATTAGCCTGCTCTCCTTGCTTGCTCTGCTCCAGTCGCACTGGCTTTCTGTTTCGGGCTTTATCCTGTCTCAGGCTGTTTGCAATCACTGTTTTTTCTACTTAAAATGTTCTTCCCCTAGATATTTTTGTAGCCAGTGCCTTCATCCCAGTCAGGTCTTTATCTCTTCAAAAAGGCCTTCCCTGTCTTTTCTGTTTAAAAACTACAGCCCCAATCCTATATATTTCCCTTTTCCTGATTTATTTTACTTATCTCTGACTTTCCCAATTATAATGCATGTTCTATAAGGATACATATTATTTTTATTATGCTGTTTCACCAGCATTAGGACTTTGTTTAATCCATTTTTAGTTACTCAACTTTTTAAATAGGGAGAACAAGGTATTATTACTAATACTGTCTACTTTATGGCATATTTCATCACCACATTTATTGGTACTAAATTTCAGGCTTTTTATGATGGCATTTTTGGTGCCGTGTTTAAGAGATATTTTCCACTGCCACGGCCTCAGTAAATATTTGGTGCACCAATGATTGGAGTCTAGTCTCTTAACCCCCACCCCCGGTCCCTAAGCTGAATGATTAGAGTAATATATTTCAAACAATAATTTGGATAGAAAACACCTGGGGATTTTGCTGATAATATGCAGATCCTGATTCCACAGATCTAAGGAAGAGCCTGAAATCCAGAATTTCTAACCATCTCTCAGATTATGCTGAATACCAAGATTATATGATGCCACGTCTGTTAAGATGGCATGTTATAAGTCTCCATTCAGTGAAGCATGCTATTTCATTTATGGGGATGTGACTGAGAGTGCTGATTGTTCTGCTGTGTTTCACTTATAAGGACACATGAAAGCAATTTATTTTAGGACTTTGGACAAGGAATAGTTATGTTCATTCTGGTGATTGGCTTTTAAACAAATTGTGTGAGTATACCATGTAAACTAATTGTGTTTTCCACGATGGTTTGGCTACAAGGAAATTTACAATTTTTATTTATATTCATAATATTTGGGAGTTAAAATGTGCATTTATGTAAAGAAGGACTAACGGAAACCAAAAGCATGACTTTATCAAGGCAATATATGTGTGTATGTGAACAGAGAGAAAAGCTGTGTCCTAGTAATTGATGTGAGGTATCTGAAAAATATATGCATGCATGTAGAGAGACACAGAGACACAGAGAGTCATCATATCCAGATGTGTGTGTGGGTGAAAAAATATTTGTGTATGGAGAGAGGTAGAGACAAGCTAATATTTTCATTTAAACTTTTCCTTCTGGAAATACAAAAAGAAAGTTCATTCAAGGGATTATTAATAGATATTTTTGAACACTAAAACATTATAATCTCAGGATATCTCTTGGGAAAATTTGTATTGGCTCTTTTCTGCAAAATTGTTTAAATAAGGTTCATGAGATACAGATGTGATTTTGTTTTCCCAACTAAGATCACAGACTCCCCTGAATTCTACACACAGACTCTTCTCAAGGGAGTCCAGATTAAGAACCTCAGGATTAGGAAATTGACAGAAATCCAAATAAACCTTGATAGTAGCATGGATTTGGGTGGCTACAATATAGAAAAATAGTCAATGGAACAGAATTAAGTTCAGTTCTGGAGGTAGAACTGGAAATGGTGATGGATGGATTTGATGTTGTGTTAGAGGAAAGTGAAGAATCAGTAATGTGTTCAAGGTTTGTAACTTCTTATATAGGATTGATTGTGTTGTGCTTTTAAAATGAAAAAGATGAGTAGGGTTAGGGAGGAACTAGCTTAGAAGTGACTGGGACAAGTAACCCAACATATGAAGGGTCTGTGATAGATCTTAGCACATAGTAGCTGCTTAATAAAGTAAATGCTAGTTCTTTCTGTTCCTCGTAATAGAAAACCCAAGGGGATTCTGATTATCAGATGAACATGGATGCCCACGAAGTAGCTCTCTTTTTGTCAAAGACTTCTGTTGTTGCAGTAGTCAAAGCTCTCAGCTGCTAACCAAAAGGCCAGCCATTCATATCTATGAGCTGCTCCTTGGAAGAGAGATGTGCTAGCAGTCTGCTTCCGTAAATATTACAGCCTTGGAAGCCTTCGGGGAAGTTTTATGCTGCTCTATACTAGAGGGTCAGTGTGAGTCAGAATTGACTCTATGGCACTGGGCTTATATTCTTGTCATGTTCTTTTTTTTTCTTGTCATGTTCTTTAAAACTGTCATCAATTGCCATAAAATAATTTCTGACTTACAGTAACTGTCTATGTCACATAGTACTGTACTCCAAAGAGTTTCATTGACTGGTTTTAAAAAATTAATCATTTTATTGGGGGCTCATACAGATCTAATCCCAATGTATACTTGCATACATTGTGTTCTCTTTAAAGGAAGCTAAATGCAAAATTCATGAATTTTGTCCCATACTAAGCAAGTAATGAGTGCCCAGCAAGGACTCAAATATAGATTGTCCAATTTCACTTAGTGAGTGTGAACTTCACTTCAATTGAGTGACAAACTGGCAAGACTTGCTAAACTACTCTTAAAGGAATAATAGAAATTTTGTTTCTCAATCAGACATATATTCCAAAGCACCAATCAATAAGTGTATATCTTCAATAACAAAATGTCCATCATCCCGTCTGGATGAGATAAGCACTAACTGGAAACAGAAAATCAATAATAAACAGTGGGTATATAAGCAAAAGCGGCAAAGAAACCTGATGGTGCCTGGGTATCAGGGTATGTAGAGTCTGGGGTCTTAAAGGCTTGAAGATAAACAAGTGACCATCTAGTCAAGAAACACCAAAGCTCACATGGAAGAAGTACAACAGCCTGGGTGATCATGAGCTGTTGAGGGGATCAACTAACAAGCATCAAAGAACAAAAAGTCATTTCACCGTGAATGAGGCAGAATGCAGAGTGTGCATCCAAAGCCCATCTGTGGGCTACTGGATATTCCCTCACAGAAGGCCCAGGGAGGGAATGAGGCAGTCAAGGTGCAGAGTAACGATGAAGAAACATACAATGCTCCTCTATTTCTTGAATGTTTCTTCTCCCTTCCCCCCCTCCACACTCTCGTGATCCCAGTGCTACCTTACAAATCTGGCTGGATTGGAGGATGTACACTGGTACCAATGGAATCCTTTAGGACTGATGGTTACAGGAGCAATGATGGGAGGGTAGAGGGAAGGAGGGGTAGAAAGGGGGAACCGATTGCAAGTATCTACATATGGCCTCCTCCCAAGGGGAGGGACAGAAAAGAAGTGGGTGAGGGGAGATGTTGGATGGTGTAAGATATGACAATAATAATAATTTATAAATTATTAGGGGTTCATGGGGGAAGGGGGAGCAGGGAGGGAGGGGCAAAATGAGGAGCAGATACCAGGGACTCAAGTTGAAAGCAAGTGTTTTGAGAACGATGAGGGAAACAAATGTACAAAAGTGCTTTATACAATGGATGTATGTGTGGACTGTGATAATAGTTGTATAAGCCCCCAATAAAATGTTTTAAAATATATACAGAAATGGAATATATAGCATTCCTTTAAAGGTAGGGCTCTAATTCTGAATGCAAATTAGTCATTAATGTACCAAATATTAATGGTGTGCTTCCTCTGTGTCATTTTCCTGGCATATATGCATTTTTAAGGCATTTTGAGTATGAGATTGAACAATAGTGAAACAATCTCTACTGTAAAATCACAGACATTAAACCAAATAATGTGTCAGTAATAGTCTGTTTTGAAACAGAATCAGTATGACATATAATAGTACTCATGGATATTACATAACAGATATATATGTATACATTATATTTAATAAATATAATAAATATCCTGATATCATCTTTTGATGCTTCCTGCATCTTTCAGTATTTTTCCCATAGAATCTTTTAATATTGCACCTGAAGGCTTGCTTTTTTTTCTTCAGTTCTTTGAGCTTGAGAATTGCTAAGCATGTGCTTCCTTTTTGCTTTCTAACTCCAGGTGTTTGCACATATCATTATAATACTTTGCTTCGTCTTCTCCAGCTACCCTTTGAAAATTGCTATTCATTTCATTTATTTTTTCCATTTATTTTCACTAAGATCAAGAGAAATTTTATTACGTCTCAGTTTTATTGGCATCCATTTTAATCTTTCCCCCTTTCCTCTCTTTGTAATGACTTTTTGATTCTTTCATTTATGAAATATGTGGCTGATCAGGTCTTCTGTCAAATCTATTCTTGAAATGTTCTTAAATTCTGGGGTGAAATAAATTCACGGTTGTGTTTTCAATTTCATGGACTTGTTTTAATTTTTGTCAATTTCAATTTCAGCTTATATGTGAGCAATTGATTATGTGCCCCACAGTCATCTTCTGTCTTGCTTTGGCTCCTGATACTGAACTTCTCCATTGTCTCTTCCCAGAGATGTAGTCAATTTGATTTCTGCATATTTCATCTGGAGAATTCCACATGAATAGTTGTCCCTATATTGCTGAAAATAAATATTTGCAGTGTAAAAGTAATTAGCTTTGCAAAATTCTATCATCGGATACTTAGCTTCATTTCTATCACCAGACCATAATTTATAACTACTGTTCTTTTTTGTTTTCAACTTTCATATTTCAATAACCAATAATCATCAATACATACTGATTGCATGTTTAATACATATTAGACTGAAGAAGATGGTTGAATTCTTTATTTTTTATTTTTAGTTTTGGGCATCACTGCCCTGGTGGGAGTAGGAAGCCCAACCTTGCTCCTGGAGAGCTGCTGCTGCATTTGAACAGCCAACCCAGTGGGCTGCAGTCCCACACACAACCACTACACCACTGGGGCTCAGTCCATATGGTTGAATTCTTCACGTCTTCATTTCTTCACTACTAGCTTTAATGGTTGGTGTGTAAACTTGAATTACTCCATTTCCTTTTATGAAGATGATTATTATTCTATGACATGAGTTACATTATTCTTCAAGATAGGTCTTGATCTTAAAGGCTTGAAGATAAACTAGCAATCATCTAGCTGAGATTCAACAAAGTACACATGGAAGAGGCACACCAGTCTGTGTGATCATGAGGTGTTGATGGGATCAGATATCAGATATCAAAAAACCCAGAACACACAATTATATCAATACAAATGAGAGGGAGGGGCAGAGTGGTGGTGCAAAGTCCATCTGTAGACAGTTGGACATCCCCTAATAGAAGGATCACAAGGAGGGGATGAGCTAGACAGGTTGCACTATACAACGAAAGAAGCATACAACATTCCTCTAGTTCTTTAATGTTCCCTCCCTTCCTAAACCCACTCTCATAACCCCCATTCTACCTTACAAATCTGACTACAACAGAGCATATACAGAAAAGAGCTTGTACATGGGGGATTCAGGATAGATAAACCCCTCAGGGCCAATAATAAGAGTGGTGATACTATGAAGGTAGGGGCAAGAAAGGGAGAACCAATCAGAATGATCCAAATATAACTCCCGTGTGCACACACACACACACACACACACACCCCAGATGGATGAACAACAGAAAAGTGAGTGAAGAGAAACAGCGTTCAGTGTAATATATGAAAATAATGATAATTCAGAAATTATCAAGGGTTCATAAAGGAGGGGAGGGAGGGGAAAAGTGAGGAGCTGAAACGAAGGGCTCAAGTAGAAAATGTTTTGAAAATGATGATAGCAACATATGTACAAGTGTTTTTGACCCAATGGATGGATGGATGAATAGTAGAAGAGATGTAAGAGTCTCCAATAAAATGATTAAATAATAATAGTAATAATAAGATAGGTCTTGAGCTGTCTTTTTAATTTAATTAATTAATTTATTTATTTATTTATTTATTTTGTGGCATCACTGCCCTGGTAGGAGTAGGAAGTCCAGCCTTGTTCCTGGAGAGCTGCTGCTGGATTTGAACTGTCAACCATGTGGGCTGCAGTCCCGCAAACTACCATTAAACCACCAGGGCTCAGCTGAGCTGTCTTTTTTAAATGATGAATTTTATGCCATTCCTCTTGAATTTGCCATTCCTGGCATAATAGATTAAATAATTTATTCAAAATGGTCAATGCCAGTCATTTTAAGTTAATTAATGCCTAATATATCAGTTTCTATGTGCTCCATCTTATTTTCTATTGCTTTCACATTTTCCAAATTCATACTTTTTCCATTGCAGATTCTAATGATTAATAGATATGTACTGCTGTTTCTTCTCATTTTTAATTGTGCCCCATCATCAAATAAAGGCATGGGAAGCTTTACTTCATCTGTGCCATTATGGTGCACTCTGCTTTGGGAAGACAGCTCTCCCTCAGTTAGATTTTGGGTGCCTTCCATCTTGAGATGCTTATCTTCTGGCATTATATCTGACAATGTTCTGCTGCGATTCATAAGTTTTTTAATGGCTAATTACTCAGAAGGGTGCAGCCTATTCCTCCATGGTAGTTTGTTTAAATATAGAAGCTTTACTGAAACCTGTTCACCTTGAGTAGCCCTTATATTTGAAATATCAGTGACCTAGCTTCCAGTGTCACAAAAATATGACAAATTGACAGCCAAATGGTGGGCTAATCAAAGTAGAAAATAATAAAATTCTGAGAGTCTTTATCACAACAACTGTTTTCACATTTCTCTGAGTATAACTTAAAATTTTTTTGTCATCATACAAACAAGATAAATTCAAACAAAGGATGCAGAAAGATATACAACATGAATCTTCTTCAAACACATATATTAACCTTTTCTCTTTCCATTTACAGATGTTTTATTTCATAAAATGAAATGTCTGCCCTTTTATCCATTTATAGACATGATCATATTGTATATACCCTGTCACAGTTTTTTCTCTTATTTAATGAACATATTTGTACAACATTACACAAAGCAATATCTCATTCTTTATACTGTTTCCTTTTAATGGATATACTTTAAACTTATTCATAGATATTAACATTGATTTAATTTTTAAACAGATTTATTGGCACTTTTTCCAGATGTCATTGAACTCAAACATTTTCTCACATCTAGAACAGTATTATAATAATTACCACAATAAAATTTTGAGCATTTTCTTCTTCCTTGTACTCATTAGTGTAATTATTTTTTAATCGTGGAAAAATATATGCAACAAAACATTCTCCCATTCAACAACTTCTAATTACATAAGTTAATACCACTGATTACATTCTTTGTGCTGTGCAACAATTATTGATGTACTTTTCAAAATTATTGCACCACCAGTAACATAAGCTCAGTGCTTCCTAAGCAAAAATTCTTCCTTCACCTGTAGTAGTCATTGGTTAGCTTTCCTTTCTTTCTTTTTTTCCCAGTAGTTTTCTTGATATGAAATTCACATTTCATGAGCTTTCATGGTAAAGTAGCTTTTTAAAAATAGTTACATATACACCACCACAATCAGTTCTATTGATCCCTTTCCCCTCCTGCATTCATTGCTTGTCCCCCAACTCCCCTCACCCACCAATGTATCAGTATTGTCTCAATGCATCCCCATCTTCTGTGCATCATGAACTTGGAAACCTAAAATGAACAATTAAAAAAATTAGGCAAAAGAAAAAATAGAAAAATTAAGAGTAAGAAAGCGAAGGCCATCAACAATATTTAAAAAGCTAGAGAAGGATTTTGTCATGTCAAAAGCAAGAAACATAACTCAGGTTGGGTTCAGAAGGAGATCAACTGGTCAGCTATCATATTATACTTTATCTATTGTAATCAAGTTATAATAATTTCTGTTTGAAATTTAAGTTATTTCAATCCCTTGCCTATGGCCAAAGAAATCTTGCCAGAGGCTTAATCTGACTAGCCACTCTGCAGGTGGATTTGGAGTGCTCACTGTTCTCCATAACCTTTTACACATCAGGTACTCACAATTGAAGCTCTGGCCCCTTGGGTAATGCCATGTTCCCTGTAAGGCCAGTGCATATGCTCATCATAGAGCTTAGTGCATGGCTCATTGAGACTTGGGTGGAAAGTTATTCAATAGAGAACCAAATTTATTCTCCCCTAAGTTTCCATAGAGCTATAGCGTATCATGCCTTCCCCATATGGGATTGTTTGTCCCAATGTCCCCACTATACTAACCAACAGAATATAATTGTGTCCTCCAAATAATTTAATTGTTGCTGTTTTTTCTATTGTGAGAGATTCTATAAATAATGCATACATATGTTGTAGATGTGCACTATATATATGGAATACTTAGGTGTCACAAGCAAGTAAGCACTTGGCTACTAACTGAAAGGTCGGTGCTTCAAACATACATAAAGGCCCTTTGAAATACAAGCTTGATGATCTCCTTCAAAATCCTGTGAAGTCATTCTGTTTTGCAGACAAAGCACACCCATGATTTGGAATAGACTCCACAGTAACTAACAAGACTGTAGACACACACAGTTTCATATGCCAAGATGATGGGTAGAAAATGAGAATGGGTTTCCATTTAAGTGGGTTCATTTATCACTATATGGCAGAATAAAATGAATATGTGGATTTCAGTCAGTCTTTGGATTTGTTTTGTTCCTTATTTACACAGATGCAGATGGTGTTACTCACTGCCTAAGCAAACTGTAAAGGGTGGATAGCAATGACAGCAAGGTTTGGGAAGCTTGGTTTATGTTATCCTGGTCCAGTTCCAGATACCTTGGTAGTGAAGTGGATTAAATCTTGGACCACTAACCTGTCACTCAGTAGTTTGAGCACACAGACATATTCAAGGGAGAAAGATGAAACAGCCTACTTCTGTTATGATTCTGAGCCTCAGAACCCATACAGAGCAGTTCTACTCCATCCTAGAAGGTCACGATTCATCTAAATGGACTCTGTGGCAATGGGTTTGGCTTGGGGTTTGTCCGGTGTCTAATTGCAGATTATGGATCTGCCAGGAAGCAGGGCACTTCTGTGGGACACAGCTTGCATCTGTTGTTATTTATGATCTAGAACCCCGTGGTTGCTCAAAGGACGTTGTAAACTCTAATCCTGATTGATCATTTATTGTCATCCACTGCTGTGAGCACTTTTTATGCAAGGCACCACTGACTACTGCAAGCAACTGGATGACAAAGGAACCATTTCTGTCTCTATCATAGCTAGGAAGAAAGCTAAGCATCAAACTTTGAGATGCTTGGTCAAGGTCATTTAGTTAATCGTGACAGAAATGGCGTGGCACTCCATCTCCCCCAGTCTGGCTGTCAAGTCTGTGCTTTTTTTCTGTGCTATCAACTAGTGTTTCTTATATTTTCCAGTGCATCTGAATCTCCTTGGGACTTCGTTAAAAGGTTGGTTTTGGTTCAATGGGTCTGGAGTGGAGCCCAAGAGTCTTCATTTCTCTTAAAGTCCCAGGTGAATCCCAGGCTACTGGACCATTGATTAGGCTCCTAATACTTTAAATATGATGATTTTATTTTATGGAATTGCTTGCCAACAAATCAGACTGATGTACTAAGTCTTAGGAATTTCATCATTTACCCACTGTACTGAAAATGACATTTTCCAAAGATGCCAGAATCTCAACTTTCCCTTTCATAGTTTATGCTGAAAGAAAGATTTAATGATTAGCACACATTGTTGCAAGATTAACAACTGCTGAAAAAAAGAACAATTGTGTGGATTTCTTTTTCCTAAAAAATAAAATCTTGTATGATATGATAAAATTTGCTATAATTTCCTTAAAACTCCCATTGACCAACACTTTTTTTTCACCACCACGCAAGAAGGATGTCTTAGCACAGAATTTCCCAACCTGTGTGTCAGGCCCCCTTTGTGGTTTGAATGACTTTCACAGAGGTCGCCAATTTATAACAGTAGCAACATTACAGTTATGAATTAGCAGCAAAAATAATTTTATGGATGGGGGTTTCACCAAAACATGAGGAACAAGGGTCCCAGCATTAGGAAGGTTGAGAACCACTGTCTTAGCACAATACTCCCAGGTCTGATAGAAGCCATGAACTTGAGAGTCCTGGCAGCCCTCCCATTGTAGAATTCATTTACGTAATTCCACCCATGTCACACAAAGCATTGCTCTTCCTCCAACTCTGTTTTGGCTGTTAGGTGCTATCAAGTTGAGTCTGACAAATAGCAAACGTATGTACAACAGAACAAAAGCACTCCCTGGTTCTGTGCCACTCTCATCATTGTTCTGATGTTTCAGCCCATCGACGCAGCTCCGTGGTCAGTCTATCTCCAAGGACTGACCTCTGTTTCTAAGGAGCATTCCAGCTGTACTTCTTCCAAGCTGTACTTCTTCCAAGGCAGATTTGTTTGTTCTTTTGGAAGGGCATGTGCTTTCAATATTCTGCACCTGACCCATAATTCAAAGGCATCGATTCTTCTTTGATCTTTGGATTTCTTTATTCAATGTCCAACTTTCCCATGAAAGAAAATGCCGGGCTGAGCCCCGGTGGCGTAGTGGTTGTGCGCAGGACTGTGGACCACTGGGACAGAGGTTCAATTCTAGCAGTGGGGCTGGGCCTCCTACTCCCACCACCGGAGAGCAGTGATGCCAAAAAAAAAAAAAAAGAAAGAAAATGCCATGGTTTGGGTCAAGTGTACTTTATACGTCAAAGTAACATAGTTGTTCTTCAAAATTTTAAACGGGTTATGTGTGGCAGATTTTACTTTTTTAAAAAAATCATTATATTGGGGGCTTGTACAACTCTTATCAAAACTACACATCCATCCATTGTATGCAAAGCACATTTGTACATTTGGTGCCATCATCAATCTCAAAACATTTTTGTCTACTTAAACCCTTGATATTAGCTCCTCCTTTCCCCCCTCCCTCCTTACTGCCCCCTCCCTCGTCAACCCATGTTAATTTATAAAGTATTATTATCCTCATGTCAAACGCTGTCCAATATCTTCCTTTCCCAATTCCCTGTTGTCCATACCCCAGGGAGGAGATTATATTCACATCCTTATCATTGTTTGCCCTTTTCTACTCCACCTTCCCTCTATCCTCCTGGTATCTATCACCACTCTCCCCACTGTTCCTAAAAGGAACAGTTTTGTTTTGTTGCTTCATCTTGCGATGTCTTGTGTGCTTTTTTGTATATATTATTATCTCTGCAAGTCTATCTAGATAAGATAGGCTGTTGACAATTCTGGAGGAGGAATCAATGGGACAGATGGTTCTGGGGCGACATGGGAGATGGAGAGGTGGGGCAAAGGATGTGATGTTGACCATTTCAGGGGTGAGGGAGCAACAGTGATCCAAAATCTGTGTCATGATGGGTGTGAGAGTCCTGATAGGGATTGATCAAAAGTAATGTAACAGAGAGAAATTACTGAAACCCAAATGAAGGATGAGAATGATGGTGGGACAAGAGGAAAGTAAAAGGAAATAGAGGAAAGAACTGGGAGGCAAAAGGCATTTACAGAGGTCTAAATACAGGCATGAACATAGGTAAATATTTTTATATATGATGATGGTGCAATGGATATATGTGCATATACTTGTAGCGTTAGTATTAAGGCAGAATATGGACATTGGACCTCCACTCATGTACTTCCTCAATGCAAGAACACTTTGTTCTATTAAATTGACTTTCCTTGATGCTCACCTTCCTAACACAATCACTGAAGACAAATGTGTATACAAGAAAAAGTGGTTCAGAAAACTTGTGATAGTGCCTGGCTTTCAAAGATATAGCATCTGGAATCTTAAAGGCGTGAAAGTAAACAAGTGTTGAAATAGGATGAACCTTCAATGAAGATACTCACACATGCTGGTGGAAAGCAGAGCAGATCTTCAGAGTTAACTATCCTTGGGATTGGTTCCTGACTCCAACAGAGTAACTGGGTTGGGTCCATAGTATAAGATCTCTGCATTGCCTCATCTGCAAAATGCAATACAAGCAGCACGTGCCTCTTGGGGTGGCTATGATGCTATGAAATATCACCAAGACTGCATGTTCAGTAGAGGGTCCCCTTGGTGTGTATTAATTATCCATTAATTTATTATTATTCTGAGTATTATTCTCACTAAAGCAATGTGAGATTTGTTGGATAATTAATAGTGTTTTTGGAAGTTCATACTGTCTCTCTAATAGTCCTAGTGGATGTACTCACAAATGCTATGTCGCTGATCACAGCAGCAAAGCTTTTTGATTTTCACACCGAGGGCATAAAGGGCATGCAGAAAATCTCCGTGACTCTGCTATCCAGGAGATTAAGCTGAGCTGCTCCAAAAGATTATGTGTCAAAGTAAATTGAGTGGCTGAGCTTCGTTCCTGAAACAGAAACCTGTGCTTTTCTTCCTTTGGGGATAGGAAACTTCTTTCCTCTCTTAAAAATTGCTGGCTCTTTGTAGATTTAACTAACCTAGGGATTGGCTTTTCA
Organism: Nesogale talazaci; assembly: GCA_004026705.1. Taxonomy (NCBI): domain Eukaryota; kingdom Metazoa; phylum Chordata; class Mammalia; order Afrosoricida; family Tenrecidae; genus Nesogale; species Nesogale talazaci. The sequence goes on along the minus strand of PVJH01010258.1, from coordinate 24,191 downwards.
ATGATTCTATTTTTCATACCTTCGAGGGCTAGCACACATGATTGACTTTAAGCAATTGTCAGTTGCTATGTAAGTTTTTTGGTCATGTTATCAGGAGAAACCAATCCCTAGAGAAGGAAGTCATGCTTGGTAAATTGAAAGGACTCTGTAAGAGAAGAATATTCTCGGCTAGGTGGATTGACTGACTGCAGCAACGGGCTGAAACATAAGAACAGTTGTAAGGATGGCACACAACTGGGAAGTGTTTCATTCTGTTTTGCAGAGATCGGCTCGTAGTTATGAGGAGGCACCAAGTGAACAGAACTGAACAACAAAACAAGCATGTAAATGGTGGTGGATGGGGTTGTTTATTTCTCTGCCTTTCCTGACCCAATTCTGGTGGTGGGTTCAAAGAGTGTTACCTTGCACTTTTGTTCTCATCTCTGCTCCTAAAGATCATTGGTTTGCATGGCACTAATTCAGAATGTGAGATGAATTTCAATGGTTGGGACTCTGGCAAAGTGACACTCCAAATGAGTTTTCTTCAGTAAATACCATAGATCATGCACTTTTAGCAGCTTGTTTCCAAGAAGTATGGATGCATCTAAGAATTTTAACCATTACTACCGCCTCTGGATCTAGGAGTTACTTTTACTTTTCACATGAATGTCCTTCTTAATTTCAACACTGCATGATAAACATAAACACCCTGTCAATTTTACATCTGTAAACCTACATTTTACTTTTTAGCTGTTATTTATAGTCATTTAAAATGTAATGCACTTAATATTTATGGCTGCACTACTCTAATTATAAAGCATGAAAATTGTTCTGGGGGAGACAACAACCCCCAATACAAATGTGTTTTATAGAGACTTCTTTATTAAGTCTTTAACAGGACAAAGATAAGAAAAAGACACAGACAAATCATATGAATGAGGGAGGCCATGAGCAGGAGACCATAATGCTACCCCAAAGTTTCACAACCGTGTGACATTATATAGCTCTAACATGGGAAAAATACATAGTTGCAAAGTCAGGATTGGTGTCAGATCAAATGATCATTGTTGTAGGCAGGACAATGGAACCTGGCACGGAATAATGATTAGTATACCTTCACTATTACAGACTAGGAAATTTACAAGATTGATTCTGGGACTCTCTGACAACCTTGGTTGCGGCATGCTGCCCTGGTAGCCCACAATGCTTTAAGGACACTGTCCATTAAGGGACAAATCCCTGAAGAAGAAACTGCCCCTTCCTGGGCTGGCTCGTAGAGTCATACTCATACACTTTCAACACACTCAACTTGAGGACAAAGCTTTTGACATAGCCAAACAGAAAGAACTCAATAGAGACTGAGTGGATGTCAAGACTCAATGGATTTGTAGCTCTTACTGGAAATTGGAGCTTTATGCAAAGCAAATATTCAGAATTTAAACTGTAACACACTTCCTCCCATTCCTAACCAATGAAATGTGATGTTAGTTCTACTTAAGATCTTTAACCACACACTCATTTGAGTCTATGTCTGGATTTTAGTTGCTTTGCTTCAGTGGTTTTCTCTAATCTGCCATCTTATTACAGTTGCTCTCACCTGTGATCATAGAACAATCTATTAGAAGACTTGTTAAAACTAAAATTGACAGTTTAAACCCCAGAATGTGTGAGTCAGGGAATCCAGTGTGAGATTTGAGACTGTGGATATCTTACCTAGCCCTGGTCTGGGGACCATTTTCCAAGTGCCACTATTTGGGGCTATTCCCTTTACCTTGTCTAAGTTTCTCTGAAATGTACCAGAATGTAATTCACACATCTAGTAAAGTGGTTGAATCCACATTTCTGTGACTACGGATTTTTCCTTAATGCAACTGCTATAGATTTAAGCTGGAAAGCCCACTACATGTTTTATGCTTCAGCACACACTGCCAAGAGGAGAGTGAGTTTGTTTTTAAGAATAACCTGAACTCAGTCTTATAAAGTTAAAGAGGTTTCTTAAATCTTACTTAAAAATTCAATTAAAGTGGCAGTCCAAGGAAAGTGCTCTTTATTTCTCTCTGTGAGTCTCATCTTCCTGAAACACTAGAAATGGCCAGTAATTGGAAGTCCCAGATATGTGTGGTGGCAAAAAAAAAAGTGTGGATTAGAACCAAGAACAGAATGAGCTGTGAGTTTGCTAAAGAATAATTAAACTCCTAGTTTTGCTTTGTTTTGGTTTCTGCCTCCCAAATCACACATTCTGATGATTATCTTGGGCCAGGTTCCTGAGATGTGAATTCATGTGTAAGTGATTTTTTTTTAATGTAAGGATTTCCGGAGGAATGGATACAGGAGTGAAAGAATTATCAAAGGAGGAGTCTGTCAAGCAAGAATGCAGTTTGGGATGAAAGTTAGTCTCTGCTTCATCTTATGAGGGAGGTCTCATGTGCAAATTTTATTCCAGAGTTTGTTCTGGTTTGAGGTACACTCTTAAGGAATCTGGGTGGTGCTGGGGGATAAGCACTGTTAGACTGCTAACCACAAAGTCAGTGGTACAATCCTCCTAGGTGGTCAGAAGGAGCAAGATGAGGCTATCTGCTCCCATAAACATTCATAGCACTGGAAACTCAGAAAGGGCTTCCCTGAGTTGGAATTGACTCCACGGCATTGAGCGTGCTTTATCTTGCTTAAGCCAGCCATTAGCTCCAGTCCGTATAAGCTGCAAACTCTGGGGACTTTTGGCTCTCATGGCTCGCTACAATCGTGGCTCTGTTCATTGCTCATGTTAGATGTTGTCACTTCCAACTGCTAGCAACCCCTCATGCAACAAAACCGAACACGGAATCTCCCTGCACTCTCCTCACCATGATTTTTAGGTTTTAGCTATTGATGCAGCCCTTGTGTCAATTAATTTTTTTTAAAAAATCACTTTATTAAGGGTTCGTTCAACTCATCACAATCCATTTATCCATTCATCATGTTAATATGATTGAAAAATTAAATTGCATGATATGTGAGACAATATGACAATAGACGATTTTTAAAGCAGCTTGGTTCCAGATGGTTTCAATATCTGTATGGGTCCTAATAAATATTCAATGATGATATTTTGTTACATCAAATTGTAAAATAATCGTGCCCAATCCAAATCTTCATAAGATTTAATTTTAAATGGCTATGGCTTCCTCAGTTAAGTGTTGAGTAACAAAATGAAGGACAGAATTTCAATTATTAAACTTCAACCCAGGAGGAGAGATCTCACATAATTAAAAGTCAAACAATAGATGATTATGTAATGCAAAAACACTGGTTGATCCATTTATCTAAAGCAGAACATGTATACTAGTTTTTCATGTCAATGATTCTGAAGTGCTTCAAGTTCCTAAAATGCTTCTAAGTACTTGTGACAATAATTGATAATTATTTCAAAATTTAAGTCTGATAGGTATTTTTACAAATAGCTGAGCCACGTAATCATCTTATCTCGAAGTTAAATATTAAAACTTCCCATTTTCCAGAATACAAAGCAATAAGCATTGAAAAAACATTAAGTAATTTTCACAAGGTTATATGGCTGATAAGTAGGTGAGTTAGTTACATAATTTTATGTCAGCTTGAAGATATATAAGCGTGTAGAGGTGATATCCAACCTGCCAATCAGGTTACAGCCTGAGAGTATCTTCCTGTGGGTGTGGCCTTTTCATAAGGAGGGCCATGGAAACCTCCCCTTCTCTCTTCACCTTCTACTGTTCAACACAGGATACTTATTAAAAGTTATGGTGGTATAATATATGTAACAAGGCCCCTTGGCAGTACAGTGATACAGTATTTGGTTGCTAACTGAGAGGACAGAGGTCTGTCCCATCAGCTGTTCCCTAGGAGAAAGCTGTGAGTGTCTGCATCTAGAAGGGTTCCATAAAGCCTTGAGAAGCCAGTGAGTCTGTTCCATTCTGACCTACAAGCTTCCAATAAGCTTGGGATTGAGTCGCTGGCAAGAATTTGTGTTGCCTTGATACACTTCTAAAAAATATGCCAACCATTTTTATGTGTACAATTCAGTGACAACTGATTACATTCCAACTCCAAGTGACCACATGTCCAACAGAATCAAACACTGCAGTTTCTGTGCCATCTGCATAATTGTTGCCATGTTTGGGCTCATTGCTGCAACCATTTTGTTGAGTATCATGATAGAAAAAATATTCATATTGTCAAGGACGTCATTTCACTTGACAAATCAAAAACAATAGAATCAGTAGTCAAGAAGTCAAATGACACATTGCATTGGGCAAGTCTTCTGCAGAAGACCTCTATGAAATATGAAGAAATTAAGTTTCCTGAACAGAAAGGTGCATTTAACTTGGGCCATGGTGTTTTAAACCACTTCATATGTATTCAAAAATGGATAATAAAAAATAAAGTCCAAAGACAATTTAATCCATTTGAAATTATAATGCTTAATATATCTTGGACTGCTGGAAGGACAAACAAATCTATGTAAGAGGAACTTCATCCAGAGTGATCTTTATAAACAAGGATGATAAGAGACTTCATCTCATGTACTTTGGACATGTTATCAGGAGAGACCAAGAAAGATATGCTTGTTAAAGTTGTGAGTCACGGAAAAAAAAGACCTTAAAAGAGATGGATTGGCCCAGTGGCTGTCACAATAATCTCCAACAGCAATGTCTATGAGGTTGGCACAGGACCGGGCTGTGTTTTCATCTGTTTATCGAACTGCTATGAGTTGAAACTGACTCTGCTGTACTTACCAGTATGATCTAGTTGATGTACACTTGGGTTAGTGCCACCTTGAGTTATTACAAATAGTGCTGCAATGAACAATAGTGCACAAGTGTTTGTGAGTGATTTCAAGTCTTTGGGGGTTATACTTAGAAATTTTGCTGGATTATAAATCTAATTTTTAAGGAACTGACAGAAGTGCTTTCTATAGTGGATATACAATTTTACAATCCCATACACATTGGGCGGTGGTTCCAATTTCTCCCCATCATTGCCAATGCATATTATTTTCTGCTTTTCTGACAAAAGCCATCCCATTGTGAGTTCAGTGGTATCTTATTGTGAGTTTGATTTGCATTTCTCTAATGGCTAATAATGTTGTGCATATTTTTATGTGCTTGTTAAGATATCTGTTCTTCCTCTGATAAGAATGTCTATTAAAATTCTTCACCCAGTTTTTATTTGAGTTTTTTGACTTTTTAGTTGTTTGATGTAAGAGTATGTACATTATGGATGTTGTATCCTTATCAGACACATGATTCCCAAATATTGTCTTCCAATCTGTAGTTTATCTCCTCACTTGGTTTAAAATGTATTTACTGCACAAATTATTTTAATTCTGATGAAGTTCTATTTGTCTGTGTTCTGTTGCTCACACACTGGGTATCACATCCAAGCATCCATTGTTGAAAGTTATTTTTTAGATGTCTGTATCAAAGATGAAAGCCAGAAATGAAAATCTCAAAAATTCTACCACCTTTTTAGTGTAAAATTGTTCAAAGAAGCAATCAAGAGACATTGATAATTGCTGGTGATTAGATTGCAAAAGTTGGAAACAAAATAGTTGGAAAAAAAGATTTTAGCTTCAAGTATTTTGACATGTTATCAGGAGAGACCAATTGCTGGATAAAGCATCAGGTTGGGTAAAGATAGAGGGTGAGCAAAAAGGGGAAGATACTCAAGGGGATGGATTGACTCAGTGACTGCAACAATGGGTGCAAACTTGACCACTGTTTGTTCTGCTACACAGGCTGCTATACAGCAGACCAACTCAATGATGCCCAACAGCATCATAAATATGGATTGTCTTTCTATTTATTTACTCCCTGCCTGCAATGCCTGTTGTTTTCAGTGAGTAAGTCTTTTATCCCCTGGGTTAAATTTACTTTTAAGGATTTTATTCTATTAGATGCTATTGATGGTGGAATATTTCTCAATTTCTGTCTTCAATTTGCTGATTGCTAATGTAAAGGAACCAAATTAAATTCTATACCGTAACTTGTACCCTGGAACATTACTATCTTAATTATTAATTTTAGCTGCTTTAATAAGAGCTTTTTATAAGTACCTGCCTTGATATGTGTTTGACATTGTGGGTCAGAAAGCAGAGAACATTTGATGCTTGATTGGTCATGAATATTGTCATATTTTCACTCACAATATCTCTTTTGATAGCTAATGGATGGAAAAATTTTGCTACTTCTACATTACAAAATAGGAACTGTGCCTAGTTATGGCAAGCCAAAATTAATCCCCTTATGCGTTTCTGTACAATAAATTGTCCTCTGATGTTAGCATAAAAAACAACCTTTCTGGAAAGATAATTTTGAATTTGTACTATACCTGACATCCTAAAAGACTTTTTTTTGTTTGGTTTTGTTTTTGTGGGCATCACTACCCCTTGGTGGGAGTAGAAGGCCCAGACTTGCTCCTGGAAAGCTGCTGCTGGATTTCAACCGCCAGCCCAGTGGGCTGCAGTCCCGCACACAATCACTACACCACCGGAGCTCAGCCCCCTAAAAGGCTTTAAAACAATAAAATATCACCATTGCTTCTATATTTATGTGGGTGAGAAAATTATGGATATGTTTCCTGACCTTCATCATCTTCTGCTTAAAGCTTGCATTGATTTTTGATGTATTGAACATTGATAGGCCTAGATCATTGGTTATTAGAAAGTTAAATTGTTCTGTTGTACGCATGTTTTCCTATAAATAAGAAAGGAGAATTAATGTAGAAAATGTCACCACAACTCCATATTAAAACATAATGCTCAACTTTTGTTTTATTAAAATTTATGTGTCGTGTGTATAGGAGTAGAAGAGTCAAAGTTGGTTTCCAGTGAGGATACTCTCATGGCAGATAAGAAACAGAAATATAAGCACATTTTCGTTCCCATAGTGAATAACTAAAACCCAGCTGCAGTAAAGTCAAACTTGACTTATAGTGACCCTATCTATTCATGTCGGAGTAGAGCTGTGCTCCATTGGGTTTTCAATGGTGGATTTTCCTATAGATCACTAGACTCTTCTTCCTGAGGTGCTTCTCCGTAGACTCAAACCTCCAACTTTGCATTACAAGTGAATGGTGTTAACTGCAACATCAAGGAACTAGAGGTTCAAGCCCACTGACGGGCACCTCAAAAGATAGGCCTGGTAATATACTTCTGGGGGAAAAACTCAACTATTAAAATTTAGAACACAGTTGGAATTGATCAAACTACAGAATTTTATTTGTTTGAAAAAGAAAATTAAATAATAAATTAAGGAGAAAATGGATAATCTGAATTTTTCCACTGTGCACTAAATATAATACTTGTCTGGAATAGGTCTCATCGTCTTAGATATTATGAACTTCTAATTAGCACAATGGCATTCTGCAGGGCACATTTGTTTCTGATTTATGATGTCAAGTTTAAGCAACAGGAAACTTCTTAGGAACTTCAATAGTCAAAGAAACAGAAAAAGCTCCAATTCTCTATCTTGGTGCAAATGATTTCTTATATGTTCAAACTGAAAAAAAAAGCTCTGTCAAAAGTCTTTTAATATTTCATTTTCAAGCTGGAGGCCCTTTATGTTTTCTATCAGGCAAGCTGTGATACTCTCCTGATGGACCAAATGTGAATCAAAGGCAGAACAATGCTACTCTGATTTCTGCTACTGTCTAATGTTTATTTGAGAGGATTCAAATGTGGTACCACCTAAATCATCGCCAGGTCTGAAGTTCTATTCTCTGACAGTAAGGTACTGTGAGGATGTCAGTGTGTCCTCAATGCCCTCTGAATTTTGATTTCCAGGGATCTCATTGTCCTTGGCAACCTGCAGTTTCACTGCAGTGTGTCTAGTATAGACACTACTTTAGTTGTCCTAGTTGATATATGTTATAATTCTTGTACTTGCAGATTTGCATCTTTAATATGTCCTAGAAAATTCACAGCCAATATTCCTTCAAATGTTGCCTCTTCTATTAAAAAACTTTATAGAAATACAATTGACATGCCTCTGCACTTTATTTGAAGTGTACAATTCCATGATTTTTAATGTAGTCACATGATTATGCCATTTTCATGAGCAATGTTAGAGCATTTTTATCACATCCAAAAGAATTGTGAAAGCCAGGAGCAGTCAGCCTCAACTTCCCGAAAATTCTTTATTAACCAAAATAACCTCTAACCTATTTTTGTACCTATGGATTTACCAAGTCTAAACATTTAATGCAAATGGAATAGTATGATAACTGTTCTTTTATGACTGGTTTCTTTCACTTAGCAGAATGCTTTCCTCATCCATCTGTGCTATATCTTGTATTAGAACCTTACTATTTTTTACTGTGAAATAATATTCCATTGTATGAATATATCACATTGCATTTCTATTTCTACTTTTTGACTATTTTGAATAATGGTGCTGCTGTGGGTATTCATTTGCAGGGTTTGGGTTGAACATATGCTTTCATTTCTTTTTGTTGCATGCATGGGAGTAGAAATGCTATGTTACTTGACAACTGCATGTTTAATTTTTTGAAGAACTCAAACTGTTTTCCAAAGAGGCTGTGCCATTTTATATTCCCACCAAGAATGTATGAAGGCTCTAGTTTCTTCACATCTTCTCCCAAACTTGCTATTATTTCACTTTATGATGTTAGCCATCCTGGTTTCTGTGAAATGGCATCTCTTTATAGTTGTATGGGTTTTTGTTGTTTGTTTTTGGTTTGGTTGGTTTTTGTTGTTTTGTTTTTATTTTTGCATTCTGCTAGGCTAATAATGTTGAAGAACAAACAGGCATGCCTTGGAAGAAATACAGCCAGAAGTTTTAAGGGAGGATGGAAAGACTTCATCTCACATACAGTAGACATCTTTTTCAGGAGATACCAGTTCCTGGAAAAGGGTATCATTCTTGATAAAGTAGAAGGTGAAAAAGATGCAGACCCTCAGACAGAAGTATTGACATGATGGCTGCACCGATGGACTGCAACAGATCACAATCGTGAAGAAGGCAGAGGACTGAACAATGTTTATTTCTGTTGAATATGGGTCAGAACCAAATAAAGGACACCTCAAAAGCAATAATGTTGGGTATCTTTTCTTGTGTTTATTGGCCATTTGTATTTCATCTTTTAAATAGTGTCTATTTAAATCCTGTGTTCATTTAAAAATTTTAACTGACTCTTCATCTTTTGACTATCGAGTTGTGAGTTCTTAATATATATTGAGCAAAGCACCTTAGCAGATTTGCAATTTGTAAATCTTTTTTTTCAATTTGTAAATCTTTCATCCCATTCTGTTGGTTGATTTTTATTTTCTTCATGATAATTTTAAAGTGCACACATACAGTAATTTTGCTGCAGTTCCATATATCTAGTTATTATTCCTTTTTTGGGGGGAGGGCTTGCTTTTGCTGTCATATCTAAGAAGTCTTTAACTAACCCAAGTTCATGATTGCATCCATTATTTTTGTATCAGTGCTTCTCTACTTTGTCCATGCATTAGAATCATCTAGAGAGCTTACGAAAGTCCTGGAACCTAAATTGTTCTCCAAGCCAATAAATTATAATCTCCTAGTGCTGGTATCCAGGCATTATTTTTTATTGTCTGTATGTGATTTCAATGTGCAAGTAAAGAAGCAGTGATATAAAAATGAATATTATCATGAATGAATATGCTACATCATAATATAATTTCATATTGCTAAACTTTCACATTTTTCATTTTAACATACTGCTTAACTTTTCACATTTTCACTTAATTAGTTATCTGTGCTGCATTCTAGGTATGTTTTTTAGATCTAGGAGCCTTGTTGAAGTAGAGGGTCACCCATAGGGCTGCTCATGGAAAGGTTAGCAGTTCTAAATCCACCAACCCCTTTGAAGAAGAAAGATGAAGCTGTATCCTTCTGTAAAGAATTACAGATGTAGGCCATGTAGGAAGCAGTTTACTCTGTCCATTAGGGTCACTTTAAGTCAGAATTGACCCAATGACAGTTGGTTTGCTTTTGTTTGGTGTCTAGATCTCTTCGGAGCTGTCTCAAAAGCTTGCACTACTAATGTGAAGATAATTGGTTGAAACCCACAAGTCACTCTGTGGGAGAAAGGTGAGGTGATGTGCTCTCTTAAAGGATTAAAGCTGAAGAGACCCCGTATAGCTTTACTGTGAGTCGGAATTGACTCAATAGCAGTGACTTTGCACTTTTTTAGCTCTATATTCTGCTTCATCTATTTTTTCTAAGTAAACATTAAAAGTATGTTTAATTTTTTAAACATTTTTTGAGTGTGTATGTATATTGTATGTATGAGGGGAAATGTATGTTTGCCATGAATGATAATTTGAGTATTGGAAGTTTTTGAATCCCTAAGTTTTTGTTTATTTCTTTAGTGAACTGTCTTCGATTTTGACTTGTTTACTTAGGTCTTTGAGATTTGTGGCAACATATTTAGATGACTTAAATCTTTGGTGCATAAATGGAAGATGCTTCCTTACTGAGAAGATTTGTACTTTTGGGAAGTAAAGAACATTAATAGTCTAGGGCGACTTTAAATTCATTTGATGCAAGACAAAAAGATTTTACCACAGGGTAAAATGTGCCTCGCTGTAGCTATGTATTTTATTTTGTATTATCAGTCCTTGGGACTTTCCTTTCTTACATTGAATCTCAGTAGACATTAGTAAATTAGTGCAATCAAGATTATGTCATATTTCATTCATTTTAAGATTCAACCACTTATAAGGTGCATCAATTTATGTACCAGTATGAAAAACTGTCAATATGTCAACTAAACTGACATATCTCTTTGTCACTTAAAAATTTATATTTATCCAAAGAGTTCCTTTAGACTTACTTAGACATTGATTAGCATATGCCACTAATGTAGATAACTAAATAGAAAATAGAAACATAATAACTGAGTTAAGAAATTTGTAAATTGTTGTCATACTCGGACCTCTACAGTCCTGGGTCATGTTTTACTAAGAGTCACTGATGGCTGTATGTTTGCACACAGTTCCATACATTTCTTAAAAGAGTATTCACTTTCTCAACAACATTTATTTTGGAGATTTTTATGCATATGCATAAATTATGAGAGCTATGTCCTACTACCTTGTAGTGGATAGTGATTTCAAGATATAGTCCAATTTTAGAGATGTTTAAAGGTTAAAAAGGTGTATCTTGGAATCCATAATATTTGCAATTTTTTCACTATAGAAAAAGACCCTTTTCAGCATCTAGACTGCTATTGTGTAAAGTGCAGCTTGCAGACTAATGTCGTTTTGAAAATTTTTACTGGTCTATAAGGGTAGAAAGCATTCAGAAGGATTCATAGACTGTTTTAGCAATCAGCAATCTCTGGATGGAGTAAATGGTTACACACCTTGTCATCTGCTTCTGAAAGTTCACAGAAAACCCTATGGAGATCAGTTCTACTCTGACACACATGGTGTTTCCATGAGCCAGAATCAACTCGATAGCAACCAGTGACATAAATTTATGTCAACTGAATCATATTAATAATAATAATAATAATAACAATAATGGTATTTGCCTTTTGCTTGTTTTATCTAATTTTTATAAAGTGTCTATATGTTATTTTATGAAATGATCCATTTATGAGAATTTAGGGAAACAAATGAACCAAAAAAGTTGGTCCATCATGAACAATAAATACATTGAAGCAAATGGTTCTCAAGTTTTAGCTCCTCTCAAAATTACTTATAAAGCACCCCTTCCTGGGCACTAGGGAGGTCTTTGGTGGGGCATGTGGATTTGCATTTCTTACATTCGAAGCTGATTATGATGCCACTGGTCAGGAATCACTTTTTAAGAACTACTGCTCTGGAGTACCATATGGATGGAACAGTGGATTTCCAGTTTGGTTTGCAGCACAAGAAGTTCTCATACCTTGCAAAGGTCCCATTTCCAGTGATCCCTGTTACTTTTCATGTGGTTAGAATAGCTTCCCTAAACCTCAGGATGTTTGATCTCTTTTTCTTACCTACTATTTAGAACACCAACTGGTTTCGGTATAATCTCCATGAGATTGTGTTTAATTAGATGTCCATCTTCTTAAAAGAGCAAGGTGTACTGTCCACTGTTCAGATGAAATGGTATCATGATTGGGTGCAAATACAGTTTGGGTTGCTCCCGAGGATGCCTTGAGCAATATGTTAACAACTTCCTAGACTCTGACTGAACACTTAGCACAAATGCCCAGGCTAATTCTTTCCAGTGGTGCAAATGAGACAGTATACCAGACCTCTGAGGTGTTTGTCTTGCCTTGCTGAGGAGACAGGAGAAAGCTTCCTTATGGAAATCTGCAGTGCATATCCACAGTATAGTCCCAAGCAATATTCTTTTTATCACTATCATCTCAAATAATATATATTGACATCAGAAACCTTGATCAGTGAACTTTTAAGGGAAATTAATATATTTGAAGAAGCTAAATATAATAGTCACTGGTACCATGCTCTTTATTACCACAAAAGCAAATGATACAAATCTTTGAAGTGTCCAGTCCTTAATCTACAGTCCCCTGAACACAAAACAGTGCTGACCATTCATTGGGGTGAGAATAATGAATATTTCCTAAACCCAGGTGTTATGATCTGCTGGTAATGTTGCTAGAATTCTGCACTCCAGTTATTTGCATACTTCATTATAATCTTTTACTTTATCCTCTTGTGTTACCATTTGAAAGTTCCTATTTAGCTCTTGTACTTTATCATTTCTTTCATTTGTTTAGCTGCTCTATGATCAAGACCAATTTTCACAGTCTCTTCTGACATTCATTTCTATCTTTTCTTACTTTCCCATCTTTCAAATGACCTTTTGCTTTCTTCATGCACAGCGTTCTTGATGTGATCCTAGAGCTCATCAGGTCTTTCGTCATTAGTGTTAAACGATTTAAGACTATTCTTGAGAAGTTTTCAAAATTTAGGTGGAATATACCCAAGCCTATATTTTGGCTCTCTTTTAATTTTCTTCAGCTTCACTCTGAAAATACATATGAACAACTGATGGTTTCTTTCACAGTTGGCTCCACAACTTGGTTGCACAGCTTGGTTTTGGATTTCAGATATTGAGTTTTCCAATGTCTTTTTTCATATACATAGCCTATTTGATTCCTATTTGTTTATGTTATTGAGAAAAGCATCTGAAATAAAGAAATCCTTGGTCTTATACAATTCTATCAAGCACTCTCCCGTTTCATTTCTGTCAACAAGGCTATATTTTCCAACTATTGCTTCTTTCTATTTGTTTTCAAAGCTGACATTCAAGTCACCAATAATTATCAATGCGTCTTGATTGCATGTTTGATGAATTTCAGAATGAAAAATTGGATAGAATTCCATTTCTTCATGACTTGCTTTAATGTTGGTGAACAATTTGAATAATAGTTTCACCAATTTTATTTCTTTGTAAGTGTACAGATATTATCCTATCAGAGACAGAACATTCAGATAAAGTTCTAAATGTCCTTTTAGACAATGAACGTGATGCCTTTCCTCTTGAATTTGTCATTATCACCATTGTAATCCATGTGATAATTTGAACCAAAATAGACAATACCAGTACATTTCAGCTCAACGATGCCTAGAATAATGATCTTTCTGTGTTTTATTTCATTTTTGATGGCTTTGAATATCTTAGATTTATACTTCATGCAATCCACATTCTGATTGTTAATAGATGTCTGCAGCTGTTTCTTCTCATTTTGAGTTATGCTCTGTCAGCAGCTCTGCAGGCTGTACTCCATTCTTGTCATTATGGTAGATTCTACCATAGGCAGCTCTACCAAGGCAGTTCTTCCTCATTTGTATTTTGAGTGCCTTCCAACCTCTTCTGACACTATCTCTGACAATGTTGTGCTGTTATTCATTTTTTGTGTGGGGGTTTATTCTGTATATCTGACAATGGTCCACTGCTATTCATAAAGTTTCCTGTGACTAAGTACTCATAATTGGACAGCCTAATACTTCTTTGTAGTCTATTCTTAGTCTGGAAGGTCCACTGAAACCTGTTCACCTTGGGAGACCCTAATGATATTTGAAATGCCAGTGACATAGCTTCCAGCATTGCAGCAACACGCCAGCCATCACAATATAACAAACTGACAGACAAGTACTGGACAAACATGAATTTTTATAAACAGCCAGATCACGATAATCTGAGAGTGAAACTCCGGGTCTTTTTTCTTGTTGAGTATATCTGTTAGCAATCCTTTTCGTCACAAATGAAACCCTAACTTAACAGTCAAATAAATAACACGGGTTATTAGTCTACTGTATAAGGAAATTTGAAATTAGGTGGGTGCTTGCATTTGTTCAGCTACTTAACAATGTCAGGGTCAATGTCTTGACATATCTTTGGCTTTGCCGCTTGCTTAGTTCCTAACCTGATGGTTCTTGAATAGCTACAGAACCTCCAGGTATCATGTCTATGTTCAAGGCAGGGGGGATAGAGAAGGCAGGCCAGACATGTCCCATAACAAATGTGTGCTCTATCTTGATCGCCACATTAGGCGCCCAATACATGGATGAGTAAATGAACAACCATACTGTGACTCACATATTTGAGTTTGTACCTTACTTTTGAGATCCACAATCCTCTAAATTGAAGCTTCTCATTGGAAACTTGTTCTTGCTTTTTGATATTTCCTCCACTTGTGCTAAGAGAGTTCTTCGTGTGATTTTGAAAGGTACTTGAAAGATCATGACTTCCAGTCAGGGCACAATGACTGGAGGAACACACAGTGCAGCAGGAAAGCAAAAAAGGCAAAAGAATTAGGAATGGAAGCCGAACCTGCTTATACCTATTATCCTTATACCTGTTGACCAGGTCTGACATGTGGCCACACAAGGCATATGTGAAAGGTTGTTTGTGTTTAAGCCACCTTGAGAACTGTTGTTCTTATAGGTCTGTTGGGAAGAAAGAAGGAAGAAATTTATATTAGGTAGACAACTAACTGTGCCACATGAAAAATAAGTCAACTATAACTTTCCTGTCTGCTGTGATTAAAATGTGCTTTTCTCTAGAAGAATTTAATGTTCTTTACTAGGAAATAAAGTTGTTGGAGATGGGGTAGGGAAGGATGAGATAAGAGGGGGGATTGATATTTATATAAGAAGCTTCTAAACTACATTCCATTTGAATCAGCTACTTCTACAAGATTGGATTTAAATATTAATATCTAAATGGCACACATTTATACACAAAGGCAAAAGGAAAGGTAAAAATTTCACATTGTTTACACAAAATTGTTCACAAATTTAGCATGGTATTTAATATTGTAAATATGGAAACACATAGGCTGCAAGTTTTTTAGAATGTTCAAGAAATAGCCAGTTATATTCTCAGTTTAATGAATCCCTAATGATCTTGGAGGAAAATCCTGTACTATTATAATTATGATGTCCTTTGGCCCATTTTTAGATTCAGTTCTCCACAAAAAGTGTTGCTAACACCTTTTGATAATGAATGAAGCAGCTTGGGACCTGAAAAAGGGAAATATATTCATTTTAGACATTGCTTTTAGGCTTTTATACATTGCTTTTTAAAATAATAAATATCATTCTATTGATGCGACTGAATTTGCGTTAGGTTTCTAGGCAAGGTTCTGCCTTCAGTTAATAGACCTGTTTTGAATTCCCGTACTGATGAACCTGAGAACCTATTTACCCCTAAATTTTGTTCTTTATTTAACCCCATTAAATGATTTAGTTACTAGGAGTTAGCTCCTCTTTTAAATGGAAAGGAAATACAATTTGGAAGAAGTGGTGCATTTTGTCCTTGATTAAAAATATAATGTTGTGTACTATCACACCAGGCTTTACAACTTGGCTTTATATTATTTTGAAAGTGATTGTCCTTTTCTCTTTAATCTTTTGCTTTGCTTTATGGTTCTGAATCAATTCATACTTTTTACATTTTCATTGTAGCCTAGTCAACAGATGAAAGGAAATGATGATTTCTGTGTTTGCAAGATTCTAGAATTTTTAGGAGAAATGTAAGATAAAAGAAGAATTTTAATATCTCCCCCCTCCTTCATCTGAAGGAAATAAAAGTATTTCACAGATTCCTTTTGAGAGTCTGGCAGGAGACGGTGATGGTGAGAAGGCATCATTTGATTTTTCTTGAATCAGGAGATTAGTTCTTACTGGTGAAGCTCCCTTTACTGCTTCCAAAGGAAAACATCAAATAGCTTTTGTTGAGGCTTTGAAGGATATGTAACAGAAGATTCTGGTGGAGTTGTGTACCAGGGAGATTATAAACCAGAATTTCTGGGGCTTTCGTGTGTATCTCAGAAGACAGACCCAAACTCAGAGACCCTGGGAGATGTAAGCATGGGAGTGGAATGCTGAGCTTGAAATTCATGGCTTCACTCTTGCCTTGACTAGCATGCATGTGTATTATCACAGCCCCCCCCCCGATTTTTTGTATTTGAGAGGCCCTGATGGCATCGTGGATACACACTGGGATACTTAGTAATGGCTATGTCAGCAGTTTGAAAGCCACTCGATGGGAGAAAAATGAGGATTTTTTACTCTGGTAAGCATTAAGATCTCAGAAAGCCAAAGGGACAGTTCTACCCTGACATATAAGAACACTATGAGTTGACCTTGATTAGATGGTAGCGAGTTTGGTTTGGTTTCTTGGTGTTTTTGCAGAACTTAAGAGTCAGTTCCTACTAGGAGACACAGCGCATTGAATCCTGAGTTCCTCCAGGCCAAGAGCTCTTGAAGGGAATGACCCCAAACTCCCATAAGAAATGTGTGCTCTATCTTGATGGCCATATTTGGCGCCCAGGACATGGATGAGCAGTCATACTGTGACTCTCATATTTGAGTTTGTACCTTATTTTTGAGATCCACAATCCTCTAAATTGAAGATTCTCTCTGGAAACTTGTTCTTGCTTTGTTATACTTCCTCCACTTGTGCTGAGAGAGTTCTTAGTATGATTTTGAAAGGTACTTGAAAGATCATGACTTCCATTCAGGGCACAATGACTGGAGGAATACACAGTGCAGCAAGAAAGCAAAAAAAAAAAAGGAAAAGAATTAGGGATGGAGAGAAAGAAAAATTTGTTGAGATTGATGGATATGGGCATATTCCATTTTTGAATGACTCTTACATGGTCAGTCAGCATTGTTCTTCTTGGGAAATGGAAATATTCTCTCAGTTCTACAAAATGAGACTAATATTGAATGGTTGCCAGCCTCCCGGGCAGACTTTTTCCTTATCACTTTTGGAGTCTTGGGTCTTTCTGCTATGCTCCACTTTGCCAATGGCTCAGCCTCCCTGAACCATGAGAGAATCTGTCCTTTGTTGTCCTTGAGCAGATAATGTTTCCAACATTTCAATTGCTCTTTTACTTATAAGCGTTTCTGAAAGAAGAGCACTGTGACCACTGCGGACCCACCAGCCAGGATGTCAAGGCTATTCTGAAGTTACATATCCCATCGTTGAAGGGAGTGCAGCTTCCTCCAAGTTCTTTGGAATTTGTAGTCACAGTCAGATCTCCTTTTGTTCTGTGGGATTCATAGAACTGCTACAATGGTTTCAACTTGGGAGCTCCTGCCAGCGGGGGTGAGGACATAAGTGAATTCTGTGTTGTGGGCTGCAAGAATGCAAACCCTATTGAGAACTCTGTTTGAAAGTGAGACATTACTTCTACTGCATTATGTTGATCAAAAAGAAAAAGAAAAGAAAAAAGTCACAGGGTCTACCCAGTTTCACAGAGTAGAGAACTAGACAAAATCTCTTGATGAAAGGAGCTGCAAAGTGAAATTGCAAAGGCATGGGTATGTATGACTACACTGACGTCACAATGAATATGGTGTTCCGGGATGTGTTCTTTCCATTTATATCTAACAGAATAAGTAACAAAAATGGATAGTAATTATCCAGCCAACTACTATTGCTTGGAATGGGAAACTGGACACAAAAGAGGATCATTAGTTGAAAGATAGAACTTTGGTGACAGAAATAAAGCCATAGATCATGGAGATGACAGCTTTTTGCAAGCCCAATGGCTTAAACATTGCAAATAATTTATTTCAATAACATAAACGGTGATTATGGAGCTCTGCTTGTGTAGTGGTAATAAGTTGGGCTGCAATGAGCAAGGCCAGCAGTTTGAAACCACCAGCCTTCCCCTTGAAGAATGGGCTCTCTACTCCGGTAAAGAGATTAAATCTCGGGCTGAGCCACCGAGGCGTAGTGGTTGAGTACAGGACTGCGGTCCATGGGCTTGGTGGTTCAAATCCAGCAGCAGCTCTCCAGGAGCAAGGTTGGGTAGCTCCCATGACCACCAGAGGGCAGTGATGCCCCCCCCCAAAAAAAGAATTTCAATCTCAGAAACTCCTTAACCAGGGCAATTCTACCCTGTTCCGACTGACTGTCAGTGAGTACACACATGGGTCTTGCTGCATGAAATACTCAAAAATCAAATTAGCTATTATTGTAGAAACTAAGTTGTAGTCATTTAATAAGACCCTTCCAGCTTTTCCTGTATGGGATATATATTAATTAAGGACTTCATACACCCATGGCTATAGTCTCATATTAGAGGACATTATCTGCTAAGGAGCAGGAATAGGATGAAGCTAAGATCTGACTTTACTCTTGGATGGGGACCACAATCTTTGTTTAATGGTTATCCTGGTCAGGTTACTTGCAATGGATGTAAGCAGTGACATGCTACAGCAGAGAAGAGAAAATTGGCTTTTGAAATAGCATGGAGAAAAACCTGGTTGATTAAAATCACTAGGACGCCGATACCTACTGAAGATGTCCTGTCAAAGGACCCACGTCATACGTTCATCAATAAGATACAGTCCAAGGGGGTGAAGGTGAAATATTATGATATTTGAGTAGCATTAAAAAGGTGAAGGACTATATGTTAATTTGATTGCACTATTGATTCTCAATGCAATATCCACCAAAGGACTTATGCATAGCACTATGGGAATTTTTAAATTAAAGAGTGCCTCAGAGTAGGACATGTCAATGTCCACCAGAAGAACCCTCCTCCTGGATCAGTAAGTGATTGGAAGCAGCAAGTGGATATATCTCTCTGCAGCTTTGAAGTGGTCAACTGCATGCATGAAAGGAGTGGCCATGGGGGTACTGAAATAATGCAGAGATACGCTGTATCTAGACACACCCCACTTACACCCCATTAGGCAAAAATGCCAATTAGGTCTGTTCTCTCTGTCAACAGGAAAAAACAGGGGCTGCAGATGGCTGTGGGCCAGATTCCCTGGGGATGAAGACCCTGTATATAGCTAGAAGATCAATTACATTAGATCAGTGATATCAATGACACCAAAGTAAATCACACTCACTGGCATTGAGTGGATGTGAACTTACAGTGACCCTATTGGACATGGTAGAACTGCCTGTGTTTCCAAGACTGTAAATCTTTACAGGAGCAGAAAGCCCCATCTTTATCCCAAGGAGCAGCTGGTCATTTCCAACTGCAGACTTTGTGGTTAGTAGCCCAACAGTAAACACTGTATCATCGCTCCAGTGACACTAAATGGCTGTAAATGGATCATCATAGGAATATATACTCTGAACCGTATTTTGCATATCTAGTAAAACATGCATATGCTAAAAACACCCAAGGGGAGAGGTACTATACTAGTTTACACCACTGTGTTTTATCTCCTCAGACAAAGGATCACACTTGACAGCCCTCAGAGTGCACCAGTGGTCCAAGAGATGTCTTATTAGATGAATATATCATGTTGCATACCACTCTCAGAGCAATGGTTTGATAGAAAATTGGAATGGACAATTGAAACATTTGTTATAAAAATAGGGAGAGATTGTCATACTCAACTTGAAGGGGATAAAGAGAGGATCACAACTGTATAGATTCCTATGTTTCTCAGGAGGGTCTGAGGTAGAGGGGTGTAGGAGGATGCTGGTATCACTGTGTAGTTTTTTTTCCCACGTCACCAGAAATTAATTTTTCTCCTGCTGGATACTGTGGCTCCAGTGCCAGGGATGCAGCTTTGAGTGCCAGAAGCAAGGATGAACCCTCAGTAAGAGACTTAGCTATCCCCTGAAGCTATATGTGAGAATTCCCAAGGTCGTGATAGCATGGATGCTACCTTCTGAAAATCTGGCAAAACTGAAATTGACTGTGAACAGTGTTCTATTGCCCAGTAGATAATATAGTCCACCAGCCTGTAACTAGGTATCTCCACCCAATATGAATAGGAATAGACTGAGGGAGAAGCACTTGCTAGACTGGTCTTCTACCAGCTGAACCTGATTTCCTGTCCTACAGTGAAAACGTTAGGGTGAAAAATAAATCACAAGTGGAAGGAAAGGTAAATGAATGCATAAATGGATTTTGCAGCAGGGAAAAACATACTATGCTTATTTCTCTGGAGATACCTATAGCACATGGATATTTCTCTCTAAATTCAAGAGTGAATGGGTTAATGCCTAGACGACCCAGGGGTGTCCTGAGTTATAGTTAATTAATATGATCCTTCCAGCCATAATCCATTATGTGATATAATATGGACCTCATACACCTGTGGCCATAATCCCAGATTTATCGAGAATTATCTGATAGTGAACAGGAATTGGATGAGATTAAGATCTCACCCTCATTTTTGTTTAATGAGAGACACACTTTTTTGTTTAATGGTTATGTTGTTTCTGGCTACTTGTAATGGATGTAAGGAATGGTATTGCTAAATCAGAGAAGAGAATTTGTTTATGAAGTAACCTAGGAAAAAGTAGGAGGCGAATGCTTACTTGAAACATCCTGGTAAAGACCCCAGGTCATATGTACATGAATACGATACAGTCCAGGGATGAAGTATAGATTTGTATATTCGGGTGTGAATTAAAAAGTTAAAGGGTTATATGATAATATCATTGCACAATTGATACTCCGGAACCCTAGCAGTCCAGTGATTACACATTAGGCTGCTAACTCAAGGTCGACAGTTCAAAACCCCCGCCTACTCTGCAGGAGAAAGATGGGCATTTCTACTCCCATCAAGAATTGGCCTTGGAAACTCATAAGGGCAGTTCTACAGGGTTGCAATGCATCATCACTGAATGGATGGCAGTGATTTTGGTTTCTTTTGGTGACTGCTACTCAATATCACTCCCACCATGTCCTAGCCCTACATGAGCCTGTTAAGAAGGTGGAGGAAGACACTGAAAGGATTCAGCTGTGCATAATTGTGAATAGGGTTCCCTGCATGACCATCCAGCGTCATTTAAAGTGAGCCCTCTGAGATGCAGGGAATGTGATTTCATCATTGATAAGAGCTGGGCGTGAAGCATAGTATCTAGATTAGCAATTCTCAACCTGTGTGTTGCTACCTCTTGGGGGTTGAAAGACCTTTTCTCAGGGGTCGCCTAAGACCATTGGGAAGCACATATATCTGATGGTTGAGGGTCAACACAACGAGAGGAACTGTATTAAAAGTCACAGTATTAGGAAGGTTGAGAACCACTGCTCTAGATGTAGCATCTGCCTTTCCTGCCTGCCCTTTTGAATTTGGACTGAACAGCATCCAAACATCATGTGAGATATTTCCTCAAACTTCTCTGAATTTCTTTGAAACATTGCAGCAACATGAAGGTATATACTCAAGGATAGAATAAGGGGAAAATAAAGCTGAACAGCACCATGGAAGACTTGGACATCGATCCCTGACTCCTTGGGATTAGTCTAATATCAATTTGCCTGAAAAATAATATGACTGCAGAGTCAATTGAAAAGCCAAATACTACTGGTTGAGAAGAACAGTTCACCAAATATTCATATGAAGATTAAAGTTGAAGCTGAAGAGAATTAAGAAAACAAGAGCAAAAATATGACCTTGATTATATTCCACCTGAATTTATATTCAATCTCAAGAATAGATTTAATGCATTGATCACAGATGACTGAATACTAGATGAGGGTGGAATGAATTTGGGATGACATCAAAGACATAATACATGAAACTGCAAGAGAGAAACGACCAAAATGGATGTCACAAGGGACTCTGAAACTTGGCTCTTGAATGTAGAATGGCTAAAGCAAAAGGAAGAAATTATTAAGTAAAATATTTCAAAAGGTGCCTAAAAAATACAACGTATGAAATGTGAGGACTTGGATTTATAAAAACAAATGGAAGAACTTACTCAGCATTTCTCTAGCTGAAATAACTGAAGAAATAATACAAACTTTGGGCAGCAATATGGGCAAAATATTGAAGAATCATTGAAGATTACAGTACCAAAAGATGTGGTTGACATATAACCATTTCAGGAGACAACATATGATCAGGAAGAAATGATTTTGAAAGATGCAGTGCAAGTTTCACTGAAAGAATTGACCAAAACCAAGATTTCAGGAATTGATGGGCTATCAACTGAGATGTTTCAACAAAAGGATGCAAATCTCTAAACACTATGCCAAGAAATTTAGAAGACAACTTCCGGTCAACTTAGTGGAAGCAATATATATTTGTTCTCATTCTAAAGAAAGATAATTTAACAGAATGTGAAAAATATCATCAATATGATGAGCATATTGGTGTACCTAGCCAAAGAGACATCTTTGTTCTTCAACACTTTCAAGAGCTCTTTTGCAGTACATTTGCCCAATTTACAATGTGCCCTTTGATTTTGTGATGGCTGTTTCCACAAGCATTGATTGTGGACCCATGTTAATTGAAATCCATGACAACTTCAATCTTTTCTATTTATCATGATGCAGTCTATTTCTCCAAGGCATGATAGTTTTTTCAAGGTTTTTATTGCAGAGTAGGTAAGGGTTTACATTTTAGATCATTAATTTTATATTCAACAATTTAAACTACTAAACAAATTCCCCAATAATTTTCCCTTGACCTATTCCTTTATTTCTTTTCTTCCTTAACACTGTGAAGAGTCTATCCACTGGTTGGCAAACCTTGAGACAGAAGAGCCAATCCTGACATTCCTAACAACTTTAAAATCACTCAAGAGCTTTCAATTTGTTTTTCCAAACAAATGAAATCACTGGAATCTGAATTAAAAACCTTCAAATATTTTCAATGTTGCTTCAGAGCCACGATTTCACACAGAAAGAGCCATATGTGGTTCGTCAGCTGCAGTGTGCCAACCACTGGTCTAATCCATTCTTTTATCTTCCTTCCTCTGCCCCTCCCTCCTTAGCAGTCCCCAAAGTCTGTTCCCTTTGGCATGAATATCTTTTCCTATCTTAAAAATATTTTCTGTTATATCAGTGAGCTTATCTAATAATTGTCTTTTTGAGTTTGACTAATTTCTCTCAGCATGGTGTTCTCCAGGCCTATCCATATTTTGAGGTGTTTAATGTTTTATCACTGTCTATTTTAACATTGCATAGTATGTACATACCAGAGTTTCTTAATCCATTCTTCGTTTTGTTGACATGCAGATTGTTTCCTTCTTCTTGCTGTTGTCAACAATGCTGCCCTGAATATGGGTTTGCATATGTCTGTCTGGTTTATGACTCACATTTCTTTAGGAAATGTATTCAGCAGAGTGATTGACATATCACATTGGATTTATATTCTCAGTTATTTGAAATTAATTCATAGCGTATATTACATTCTGCTGTGCTGGCTCATATTTGACAATGATGCAAGAGGCAAGGGACTAATCTTTAAAATATATTTAAAAAACCCTACACCACCTCAATAAGAAAAAAAGACAAAGACCCCCTTTAAATATGAGCAATGGACAATAACAAATGGTTCACCAATGATGACATCAAAACGGCCAAAAAATATAAGAAGAGACACTTATGATCACTAATCTTTAAGGAAACACAATGAAACAAAAATAAACAAACACATGTTGGAAACACTGCAGAGAGATTGAAGCCCTCATACACCAATGGTGGGACTATAAACGTGTCCAACCCAACTATGGTTAAAATTTTGTAGTCTTTGACCTTCATCAGGGAGTATGCAAGCCTTCTTGCCGATCTGGTAGTATGGCTGGTTCATTAGCATATTGAAAATTATTATAATCCTTCTGTCCATCCTGATGCTGCACTTACCTATATTTACCAGATATGTAGCTGTGTGTCACTACTTATGTAAAAGAATTTGACTACATGTGTCATAGCAAATTGCCAACAACATTGTAAAGAATGAGAATCCAGTGCATGCAATTGTGCTTATAAACCAAGTGGGTATTATTTAAACAGACAAAGGGATG
>PVJH01010257.1:0-74617 GCA_004026705.1 Nesogale talazaci | reverse complement strand
TGTGTGTGTGTGTGTGTCTAACTCTTTGCAGAGAAACTTAATTACCTCAACTTACAGAGAGGTTCCCTGGGTATTTTCCAACTAGCCTGCCGTTGAACCAATGTGTGGGAAATGGGGTGGTCACGCTCTACTTTCCACAAGTGAAAATCCCAGCAGGTTGACCAGGTGTCCTGGCAGCATGATTTTTTTCCACTTTAGAAATTAAAAATACTTGGCGGCTGTTGTTGACTTCTGTTGAGTAGATTCTGACTCATGGACACCTTGGATGACAGGAAAACTGCCCCAGAGGGATTCCTGCACTGTACTCTTTACAAATTGCCAGATTTTCTTCTCCTGTGGTGGCACTGATATGTTCTAGCCAGCAGCTGAACATTTAACCATTGTGCAGCCAGGGCTCCATAGCATCCTCTGTCCAAGTCGAAACCAAAGCCACTAGACCATTAAGTCAATTCCAAGTCACAGCAACCATGGAGCAGGCTTTCAAGACTATGAGTCTTTGAAGGAGCAGGCCTGCTTTTCTTGTTGTAGCTGGTGGATTTAAACTACCAATCTTGCCGCTCATAGCACCAAACTCTACAAAACCCCACTACCCTGGCGTCAAATCCCATTCATAGCACCCTTTTATCGGGTTTCTGAGGCTTTATAAACCTTGATGGGAACAGACAATCTTGTCCTTCTTCCACAGAACATAGCACCCAGCAGCACCCCTGGGGCTCCGTAAAACTCTTATTAAAACGAATAGGCTCAATCATGGTCACTGAGTCTATTCCAGCTGATAAAGACCCTATAGGACACGGTAAAACTGACCCTATAGATTCCCAAGACTGTCCCTCTTTACAGGAGTAGAATGCCTCATCTTTTTCCTGTGGAGCAGCTGGTTGTTTCAAACTGCTGACCTTGCTTGCACTCACCGGCGCAGCTCAGAACCACTTGGGCTCCTTCTTAGAGATGCAGCACTTCCATGTTGACCTGCTTTCCTGTTCCATCATAGTTTTATTTATTTATTTATTTTTAAAATTTTAACTGAGCTCCATGGATCCTATTATGGAGTGTGAAAGCAGCTTAAAACTCTTTGCATGAGGGCTGAGCCCCGGTGGCATTAGTGGTTGAGTGAGGGACTGCGGCCCACTGGCTTGGTGGTTCAAATCCAGCAACAGCTCTCTAGGAGCAAGCCTGGGTCTCCCACTCCCACCAGAGGGCAGTGATTCCCCCCCCCCCAAAAAAAAGCCTCAAAGTCTGTTTGAATGGAAGAGAGAAGACGTCAGGGGGAGGGGTGAGCTACACTCAGTGCTGGAGAAAGGAGTGGGAAGTGAGCTAGAGGTAGTAAACCCCGACCTCGTTGATTGTCCAGCTCTGCAGGCTGGGAAAGGCCAATTTGGAGTAGAGGTCTGTAGATAATTCAACAAAACTAGAAGTGATGGAGGTCTGTGCGTGGCAGTTTATGGGTTCACATATAATAGGCTAGAACCCTGAGAAATAGTATTTCATAAAGATGGGTGATTCGCACAGGGAGTCATCGACCATTCTCAGAAAACGACAAAGCAAATCAAGTGCATGGCACCCACCCCACATGGAAGGTGGTTTTTGGCTTTCAGCCTCCACCTACGCAGGCTGTGGACACCTGGCCGACCACGTCATCCCTGTCTGGTTCTCCCAGGGCATGCGAGGAGTTGCCAGGGCAGTGGAAAATGAAAGCGTGTTTACACGTTTGTCAATGAAATGGTTTGCATACGTGAATCACAGTGGTGACGTAATGTTCTGTATGTTGAAAATTACCAGGGTAAAGAGGAGTTTGAGAGGCAACAGAAAGAGCTGTTGGAAAAAGAAAATATCATCAAGCAGAACAAGGCGCAGCTGGAACATCATCAGGTAGGCTCTCCAGACACGAACCACCTGGTGAGGAGAACATCCCCACCACCATCATCCTCCCCCCCCACACACCCCTTACTGAAAAGCGACCTCATGTCAAAGGCTCCAGAGTCTGACCCTCTGGGACACAGGGGCAAACAGAAGGTTGATGGCCTTGCTGATCAGGCTGAGTGGCACCGGATGGCATCCAGAGAGCGGTTTTTCTAGGCTGAGTCTGCACACCTAACATGTTAGGACCCTTTGGATGCAGGCTGTTGGTTTCAAGAAGTAAGCCAAAGCTGAGTCAAGAATAGAAACTACCGGAGTCAAAGCTAGGGAGAAGTAGGACGATGGGCTCGCCCTCCCCTCGGGCTTCCTTTTCTTTAGAAGTCAGCATTGTGCCTCCCAGTTTCCGACAGTTGCCTCCGTCCCCCTATTTATTTGGCTGTCTTATAACTTTACCTTTCACAGATCCCAAAAGGGTTTCCGAAACCTTTTCTACCTGAAGACTGGTCCTTTCTTAGTGATAGCTCCCTTCTAGGGGGCATCAGCTTCCTACGAAAGAGACCGTGTGAGGTTCAGTCTCTCTCTCTCCCTCTCCCCTGCCCTCCTCCCATTCCCTGTCCTCCACCCCATCCCCTCTTTCTGTCCCCTCTCTCCCTTCCTCAGAATATATGATACACTGTGGAAAGCCAACCTTCTCCCCTTGCTTTCTAAGTCTGTGACCTTAGGCACGTCAATTAATACCTCTGATCTTCAGGTACTTTTTTATAAAATAGAAAGTAACCAACTGCCCTCAGGGAATGAGCTGCTTCTGAATGTGTTGGCAGAAGGATCCAGTCCAGTTGGCATTGAGTTGACATCGACTTATGGGGACTCAACATGTGCCAAATTAGAATTGGGCTCTCTCTGGTTTGGGTTTTTCTTTTTTAATTAAGTCATTTTATTGGGGGCTCATACAACTCTTATCATGATCAACACATACATCAATTGTATGCAGACCACATTTGCACATTTTTTGCCATCATCATTCTCGAAATATCCTTCTACCTAGGCCACCGGTATCAGCTCCTCATATTTTCCCTCCCACCCTCCCCACTCCACCTTCCCTATGAACCTTTAATAATCTAGGAATCATTGTTATTTTGTCACAGCGTCCACTGTCTGATGTGTCCCTTCACCTACTTCCCTGTTTTCCATACCCCAGGGAGGAAGTTATATTTAGATCCTTATAATTGGTTGCCCCTTTCTACTCCACCTTCCCTCCACCCCCCTAATATCACCACTCTCACCACTGGTCCTGAAGGGATCATCTGTCCTGAATTCCCCATGTTTCCGGCTCCAGTGTACATCCCCTGGTCTAGCTGGATTTGTAAGGTAGAATTGGGATCATGATAGTGGGTGGGAGGAAGCATTTAAGAACTAGAGAAAAGTTACATATTTTATTGTTGCTACACTTTACCTTGACTGGTTCATCTCCTCCCTGCAAACCCACTGTAAAGGGATATCACTTCACCTATTAATGGGCTTTGGGTCCCCAATCTGTACTTCCTTTCATTTATGATGATATAATTTTTAGTTATTTGATGCCTGATATCTGATCCCTTTGACATGCCATCGTCACACAGGCTGGTGTGCTTCCTCCATGTGGGCTTTGTTGCTTCTGAGCTAGATGGCCACTTGTTTACTTTCAAGCCTTTAAGGCCTCAGACGCTATATCTTTTGATAGCCGGGCATCATCAGCTTTCTTCACCACATTTGTTGGCAGTGATCATATCAGGAAGGTGGGCATGCAGTGCTATGAGTTTTTGTTCTTTGAAGCCTGATAACTGATTCCTTTGACACCTCGTGGTCACCCAAGTTGGTGTGCTTCTTCCATGTGGGCTTTGTTGTTTCTGAGCTAGATGTTTACTTTCAAGTCTTGAAGACCCAAGACACTACTTTTTTTGATAGCCAAGGACCATCAGCTTTCTTCACCACTTTTGCTTATGCACACGTTTGTCTTCAGTGATCATGTTGAGAAGGTGAGCATCATGGAATGCCAATATAATAGGAAAAAAGTGTTCTTGCCTTGAGGAAGTACTTGAGTGGAGGTCCAGTGTCCATCTGCTGTCTTATGCTCCCTCCAGTTTTTAGTGGTTGACTTTTCATCAATAGATTGCTAGACCACTCTTCTGAGGCACCTCTGAGTAGACTAGAACCTTCAACCTTTTAGTGACCAGCTGAGCACCAACCAAGAACTTCCACAAAAGCATAAACTATATTAAATTAAATTAACTATTGTTACAAGGAAAATCAGCCCATATCTACTTATTGTTGTTTTAACATTTGGCCAAACAAGAATACAGGATTTTAGATAACATATTGAAACAACAGTAACTCCTCAGAAGAAACCAGAACTAATTGGGCATTTTTCAGGGGAGAAGTAAGGATGAGAAAGCTCCCTGCTCTGACTCAACCCAACCACAGAGCAAGGAATGGGCAGAGCCCTAAGCTCAGCATCCTCCTGACCACCAAAAGAGAACTCTCACCTAAGGCAGGCTGGAATCCATGGAAATAATTACAATATCCGTGTCAATGGGGGCGGGAGGGAGCACAGGAAGAAAGCTAACACTTGTTAACTCTGACACTGCCAGCCCCTTTCTTTCACCCACCGTGTGCATCAAATAGGAAGATGCACAATTTGGATCCAAAATGTTTAGAGATACTCCCTATCATACGTGTTTTGTTCTTTCCTGTAGTGTTAGAATATTAGGATGGGAAAAAAGCCCCAAACAGTTGTCTTCAGGTCAATGCCAACTCATTGAAACGTGTGTGTGTGTGTGTGTGTGTGTGTGTGTGTGTGTCAGTGTCAGTCAGAGGAGAGTTGGGGGTGGGGGTGGGCCGGTTTTAGGAATGCATCCCCAGATCTCTCTTCCACGGCACCCCTGCCTGGGCTTGACCCTTCAACTTCTTTCGGAGCAGTTGAGAGTGCCATTTTCACCATCCAGGATCCAGAAGCAGAGTGTATCTGTAAAGGGGCCCGTGGATGGACATTTCATGTAAGCATCTTGCAGAGACTCAGGAAAGGCATTCTACGAGGAGCAAGAAAGAGTCAGTGATTTACTTGATAGGAGCGATAGCCACATTTGACTCAAAATTTAATACATGTCTACAGATCTGTGATATACCACCCACTGTCCTAAACACTTATGATTGTGAACTCACTGACTCTTCGTCAAGGTGCAGAAACCAGAGCTCAGGGGCTTAGTGATCTACCATGCTGCCTTCTGGCGTGAATTAATCCCAGAAGCCTTGAGCCGGAATGATCCCTTGCCCAACCGCTGGGACCAGTGTGCCCCATGAGGTGTTCAGTGGCTGACTTCTCCAGAGAAGTTAACAGGTCTTTTCTTCTCCCTCTGAATATTCCACCCCAACGTGCTCAGCCTCACAGCAAAACCCAAGCTCTCCTTGACTGGGGGGTGGCGCTGCCGGAGGTGCATCATCCGGGAGTTGAACCTGGGTCTCAGCTCGAGGAGAGCGGTAGTGGTGGTGGGCCGGGACTCGCAAGCTCACCCTCGCAGCTTGGCGGTCAGCCTTCTGGACCGCTACATGGTCCAGCTTAGGGAGGTAGGGCAACTCAACCACTGCCTCCCATTTCAGAAAGGAGGCAAACCCATGCGTTTTCGCTCCAAAGAGAATTCCCAGGACACTACCTCGCCCGCCCTTCATGATTTTTGTCCCCCCTTCCTTGCAGCTAAGTCAGTTCCAGCGGTTGGAGCAAGAAATCACCAAGCCCGTGGAGAATGACATCTCCAAATGGAAGCCCTCCAAGAGCCTGCCGGCCACCAGCACGGGCGTGAGCGCCCCGGATCGGCAGCTGCTCTGCTTCTACTACGACCAGTGCGAGACCCATTACATCTCCCTGCTCAACGCCATCGACGCCCTCTTCAGCTGCGTCAGCTCGGCGCAGCCCCCGCGCATCTTCGTGGCCCACAGCAAGTTCGTCATCCTCAGCGCGCACAAACTGGTCTTCATCGGGGACACGCTGACCAGGCAGGTGGCGGCCCAGGACATTCGCCACAAAGTGATGAACTCCAGCAACCAGCTGTGCGAACAGCTCAAGACGATCGTCCTGGCCACCAAGACGGCGGCGCTCCACTACCCGTGCACGACGGCGCTGCAGGAGATGGTGCACCAGGTGACGGACCTGTCCCGCAGCGCGCAGCTCTTCAAGCGCTCCCTGCTGGAGATGGCCACCTTCTGACGGGGCGGGGGCGCCGCGCCGGGACCTTGGACGGGAAAACTGGAACTACCCTCTGGTTTTTGTAAATGCGATCTATTTTTGTAGATGTTTTATATGAGATATTTTATGGATTAGACCACATTCAGGGAGATGGAGACGGAATTTTGTTGTTGTTGTTTTTTTCCTGTTTGGTGCCTATGTATACATATAAGGTATAAACTGTACAGAGAAGGGTCCATGTCCCTTTGTATGCCTGTGTATTCATGTCTGGAGATGTTTTTCGGATACATTCCATTAAAAACAAACCATGAATTAAGAAGCACCTTAGTCAGCTCCTCTGATGTTGTATATCTGTTGGAAGCATACTAGCTGGTGGTGAGGCTGTCTGAGGTACGCTTGTGGTTAGGTTACCCTGAACCATCCACTGCCGAGTCCAGAAAGCAGAGATGCGTTTGACTAGTGTTCCTTCCTCTCCCCCCAAAACAAGGCATGGCATGGCCGGTACTTGTCTTAAAGCCCCTTTCCAAATGGATTGACTTGAACATGTTCCGGCCAGATATCCCCACTTCCCACCGGGAAAACCGTTGTCTGGTTACAGAAAGCCGATGATACCATCAAATCTGATGGGTTGGGTGCTAGAGAGAGGAGAGACAAGATGTGTTGGAGTGGAGAGGCGTGGATGGGGAGGCCATGCCCATGGTGAGAGTTAAGGAGACTCAGCGACCAAGAGGAGCCACAATAAAATGAGAGCATGTATTTCCTTGTGACGGTTCGGGCTTGTGTATTTGTGAGCCCTGAGGTTTGCAAAGGATGCTTGGAGATTTTCATAGACCGTGTGATTTGTCACAGGAATGTCCAGAGACGTATCAGACTGGTTATCTACAGTAAGGAGCCACGGCTCCATCTATAGACAGCTTTCTGGTTCTCAACATTCACACGACTGCCACAACTCCCAGAACTTGAGCGAAACCACCAGTTCTTTGGTTATCTGAATGTTTACAACCACCAGGCCACATTCTACTCTCTAAGGAGAAGTTAGTTAACTTACTCTTGCAGCCTCCTGAAGCCTCATGTAGTCCCTGTGCAGCCTCCTGAAGCCTCATGTAGTCCCTGTGCAGCCTCCTGAAGCCTCATGTAGTCCCTGTGCTCTGAGCAGCTACACAGAATCCATCTGATCTTACAACTCTGGTCCAGTGACCTCGCATATACAACCCCTGCCCCCCTCTCAACACCATGCCACGTCAGTCCCCAGTCCACTTCCTCGCCCTGGCAGTGTGGCCACAGCAACAGCAATTGCATGGAGTCATCATGTGCAGAATGGTATGGTTCCCACCTGGTGGGCATATATTATCAAGTCAAAAAGGTATGTTAGCGATGGTATCTCAGTCCAATTCTTATTTTAGCCTGTGTGCAAACCTGTTTGTTTTTCTAATTAAAAGATTTTATTAGGGGCTCTTACAACTCAACAATCCATACATCAGATTATATCAGGCAGATTTGTATATATATGTTGCCATCATTCTTTTCTAGACATTTCCTTTCTACTGAGCTCTTGGTATCAGCTCATTTACCTCCTCCCTCCCCCGCTCCCCCTTAAGAGATAATAAATTATTTTATTCATATCAACCACAGTCTCCCTGCCCCTATGTTTCTGTTGTTCTTCCCCCTGGTGTGTATGTGTGTGTGTGTGTGTGTGTGTGTGTGTGTGTGTGTGTTTAAGTGTTGATCATTGTAATTAGTTGCCCCCTACCCTCTGATATCCCTATTGCCATTCCTATTCCTGGATTCCATGTGTTGTGAGCTTTTATCTCTACAAACATGGTTGTTGTTGTTGTTTTTTAATTGCAATATATGCCTTGACTGAATTTAGTATTCTTGTTTTCCACATCGGTCACTGTGAGTCGGGCGGGTGGCTGTGTTAGACAGCAAAGATATTGAAATAAGGAAGGGTTGATGCTTGATCACAGGATGGTTAAGAAAAGAACATTTTAATCAGAATTTATAGAAGGTGCTTTTCAAAACAACTGCTATTGTAATTCTCGAAGTTCTATCCTTCCAGAATTACAAAGTTTACATGGCAAGCAAGTATGTGGGTTAGAAGGGTGTTGCTGAAAATCAACACTTACCCAAAAAAATTAAGCTGCCCTCATGCTTTTCTTTTCTTTGTATGTACTAGGAGATGACAAGCCTATTCTAAGCTAAGCGGTGACATGTCAAGTTTTCAAAATAAAAATGTTCATTCACTCTGTCTGACCCTGCCAGCCTGTGTGTAGGAGCTATTTTTAAATCATTAGAAGCTTAGATTTTTTTGATAGCCACTGGACTTCCTTTTCTGCATTGTATCTCACAGAAATAGCTATTGGCTAGATTGGCGCTCAGCATAGAAAGTTAAATGATGCTTCCGATTAATCACAAAAGAAACGAGGCCTTTTAAAGCGTTTTTTGTCTTTTTCTTAATTTGGGGGTCACTCCCTAATGTATTTGCATTTCAAGAAAATGCTGTCTTTTAAAGCTGTCCCCACGTGCAAACATCTTGAACAAGGCTTCTCTTCGCCAGAAAGCCCATGCAGGTACTGGGTAGAAGCATAATGTGGATGTTACGCTTCCTGTGACTGTAACGTCAAAGGAAATGATTCCATCCTGGAATAGACGTAAGGATATCATTAAAAAGCAAGCTAATGAGAATATGAAATTCATATCCATGCAAATTACCCTGTTTAATCCTGGGTTAAGTTTTTCTAATAGTCTACTGGGTTTTATGGGCATAATACTTGAATATAACTTGTACCCTTCTGCTCATTCATAATAATTTTTTTTTTCAAAATCTTATTGCCCTTGAGTCTATTCAGATGCCTTGAGACCCTGTAAGGCAAAGTGGACCTGGCCCTGGTGGGCTCTTGGACGATCACAGGATGGGTAAGAAAAGAACATTTTAATCTTTCTGGGAACAGAAAGCCTGATCTTTCTCCTAAAGAGTAGCTAAGAGTTTCGAGCCGCTGAGCTGCAATTAACAGCCCAACTGGAAACCCGCCAGGGTTTTAACTGACCTTTGGCAATAGGATCAAGGC
The DNA here is from genome assembly GCA_004026705.1 of Nesogale talazaci. Taxonomy (NCBI): domain Eukaryota; kingdom Metazoa; phylum Chordata; class Mammalia; order Afrosoricida; family Tenrecidae; genus Nesogale; species Nesogale talazaci. Next base: position 65,476 of record PVJH01010257.1, on the reverse strand, counting down.
CCTTTAGCGGGACATGAAAAGTTGTCTGGAATAAACAAGGCTGGACTCACTTGATGCCTCTATGGGAAAAAGACATTAACATCAGTTTTTATTTCCCATCCTAAACAAAAATCACACGGACTTCATTGTAAAACTTAAACTGTCTAGAAGAAAACAAAATAAAATCTTTGTGATTATGGTAGACCACAGTTTTTTAGATTTAAAAAAATAGAAGGGAAAACCAAAATGTATGGCTGTTAAGATTCCAGTTCATATTTGTGTGGGTTTATTCCAAGTAAAGTCTGTTTAAGCACGTGCCTCTGATCAGTGGATGACTGTGGACACATTCTGTCAGGAATACACTGTTGTGGTCTCATTAGAATGCCTTCAAAGAAAAGGATACTTTTTGTGCCATTAAAAAAAAAATCATTCTGAGATCAGGTCTAATCTAAAATTTTTCATATAAATCATTTAAAAACTCAAATGAACATCTTCCCAAATCACTGAAACATTGCAGCAAACTTCCAGGAATGCTGCGCCATAGGAAACACTGGAAGGAGAGCTGAGAAAACCGAAGAGAAATAAAAGCTTATGTCAATACAAAGACTTGCATAAGAATGTGTATAGCAGCTTTACTTGTAATCGCCCCAAACTGGAGGCAACCTGAATGTTGACCAATGTGAATGAATACAATTATTGTGGTATGTCCACAAAGTGAGCTCATATGATTTTTTCAAATTATTTATACAAAAACTAAAACCAAATTAATCTAATTCATATGCCTAGTCAAATTTATAGTACATTTCTTCTTTCAGTTGTATCAGTTTTGCTTCATGGACTTTGAAACTCCGTGATTGGATGCAGGCATATTTGGGACAATAATGATTTCTTTATGAGTTGATCTTTTCATCATGACATGTCCCTATTTGTCACTGAATTCTACGATGTGCACTACTAAAATTGCAACTCCAACTTTGAACTCTTATTACAATGTGATTGGTACGTTTCTTTCTTTCCTTATTGAGGTTCCTTTAAGTGAGTGTCTTAAATAACAGAGAGTTGGGTCTTCCTTTTTGGATAGTCTGAGAATCTCTAACTTTTGGGGGGTTTTTTGTTTTGTTTTAGTTTTTTGGCATCACTGCCCTCTGGTGGTCGTGGGAGCTACCCAGCAGTGCTCCTGAGAGCTGCCGCTGGATTTGAACCGCCAAACCCGTGGGCCGCAGTCCCGCACTCAACCATTTACGCCACCAGGGCTCAGCCAAAATCTCTAACTTTTACAGGAAGGGTTTAGATCACTTGCCTAAAAAGGAAAAGAGGGGGGATAAAAAAGGACAAGAATCCTTTATTACAAGTGACTTCAAATGAAATGTACATATTTCAAATGTGCAATTTTGTTAATTTTGACACTATGAAAACAGTCAAGAGATCCTGCCTTCAGCCCTAGAAGCTTCCGCGTGCTTCTTTGTAATCCCTCCTTCTACCTCAACCGCACGACCATTGGTCAATTCTAATTCAGAGTAACCCCATAGGTAGGAGGGACCTGTCCCTGTGGTTTTCAAGGCTTCCACTGTTTAGGGAATAGGAAGCCACATGGTTCTTCTTCAGCCTGGCTGCTGGAGCTGCCCTGGCTATCTTGATACGTCTCTTTTAGAGATAAGTAGAACAAATAAACCAAGACAGCAGTGGTACTTTATAAAGATGGTGCAACTGAAACTCTGACTGGAAGGAGCGTAAAATAGTGCAGCTATGCTAGGAAATACTTTGGCAATTCCTTATAAAACTAAACATAGGCTGAGCCCCGGTGGCTTAGTGGTTGAGTGGGGTACTGCAGCCCACTGGTTTGGCAGTTCAAATCCAGCAGCAGCTCTCCAGGAGCAAGGCTGGGCCTCCCATTCCCACCAGAGGGAAGTGATGCTAAAAAAAAAAAAAAAAAAAAACTAAGCATATACTTATGTAACACAGAAATTCTAAGGACAGTCATTGAACTAAGATAACTGTTCTTGTCCACACCTAAGTCAACTTTTTCATATTTCCAAACTGGTCCATAAGTCCATAATTTCCAAGAAGTCCATAATCAAAATACTAGTATGTCCAGGTACTAGCCCAAACGTAATGCCACCATGTGTATTCCAACTCAGACTGTGACCCTACCTGGGGTTTCCCAGACTGCAAATTGTAAATCTCTCCAGGAACAGGCAACCCCATCTTTCTCCTGCAGAGCATTCTGTGGCTTTTGAATTGCCAAGCCTGCGGTGAATAGTCTGACACAGGAGCAGCCCACACACCACCAGGGGTCCTGGGGCAACGAACAGGTGTGAACTAATTGAACATGCAAAGCATGAAAGTGGATGGAGCCATCTCGGACGCATTACACTGAACAGGTGTCAGGCAGGGAATGACCTAAGCTCTAGGTCACACACCTGAGGGGTAGCCACAGAAATCAGATCAGGGATTTATTGAGGCGGGTGGTGGGGTGGGGATTATCAGGGAAAGAACACGGGAGCTTTGGGTGTGATGGAAATGCTTTCTATCAGAGATGGCCAGTAGAAATGGCTGCAATTTGGGAAACATTTACAACTTGTGCAGTGCAATGCAGGAGGCATGTGGGTCTGGTGGGTACAAATGAGAACTGCTCTCCTTTTTATATGACATAGACATGTTTTAGTGTAAGGAGCTGGACGTGGGCTGCTGGCGACCTTTTTGGACCGCATGATATCTTGATGTTGATTGTGACAGCGATGATGGTCGCGAGATAGAAGATCGTCAAAACTTCAAACAGAAACTTTAAAGATGCACTTAAAGTGGGTGCGTTAAATGGAAGTCAAACCTCAGTGAGCTATATTTTAACAAGAGGCAAAGGCATTTCCTAAAATAACTCTTATGTTCTTCCCACCAACACCAAGTCAATATTATCATCAATTTCTAGACATGTAGACATGTAAAGAAATCAAGGGTCAAAATCCAGGCTGGAATCTGCTTCTCCATTAGCCTGGGCTGGAAAAGTCCAGACGTGCCCAGATGGTTGAGTGGTTACACACTGGGCTACCAACCACGAGGCCTGCAGTTGGAAACTACTCACCACTGCACAGTAGCAAGATGGGGCTTTCTGCTCCCATAAAGAAGCTCACAGGGGTGTTCTCGCTTGTCCTATAAGCTCGCTACAATCCAGCATTGACTCAATTGCCGAGTTTGAGTTGAAAGAGTCCACGACACACCAGGAAGATGAATGTGGCTTCCCAACCCCCGGTCAGGAAAAGCTCATCTGGTCTTTACATGTGGTCCCGGACATCCTAGCACCATTCTTCATAATCACTGAGGAATTCATCAGAGAACATGAAAGGCAACGAAGATTCGTTTCTTTCATTTCCTACCTCGGCAGGAGAATCGGTGCCCTCAACAATAAGGCAGCCTTTAGTGTTCCCACCCAAACCCCTCACAGCCGCAGGGACAGAGACCCTGCACTCTGGGGAACCTACAGGCAGACCTGGCTCCTGCCTTTCTTTGGTCAAAAGTAAACACGCTTTAAGCACTTTGGGGCGGATCATAGACCAATGCCAAGCTGAAAGCTTCCAAGTTGTTGGGTTCTGTCGACTCATGACCACCCTCTAGACAACAGAAGGAAACACCGTCTGCACAGTTGTACTTGTGTTTGAGCCCATCGATGCAGACACTGTAACAATTCATCTTGTCAGAGAAGCCTTCCTCTCTTTCACTGCCCCACCATTTTACAAAGCACAATGTTCTTCCCCTGGGACTGGTCTCCCTTGTCCACACGTCCAAAATACAGGGGAAGAAAGTCCAACATCCTCGTCTCTAAGGAGTATTCTGGCTGTACTTCTTCCAAGACAGCTGCGTTCATTCTTTCTGCAGTTCGTGGTGCTTTCGATGTGCTTCACCAGCACCACAATTCAAATGCATTCATGGGTCTTCAGTCCTCCTTATTCCAGGTCCATCTTTCCCCTGCATATGAGACAATTGAAAATATCATGGCTTGAGTCAGGCACACCCTCCTGAGTCCTCAAAGGAAAAGTCTTGCTTCCCAACGCCTTAAAGAGGTCTTGGGTGTATGGTGTTTTAGCGTCTTTCCTGCCCAAGGTTCACCAAGATATCTTGAAGACTACATTTAGAGTAAGTGTTCCTCGCAAACAGCTTTGTGCTGTCTGACAGCTGGGGAAATGCCATGTCATGTGCTCAGCCACAACACTGGGCCGCTGCAGACCAAGCTCCACGAAGACCAGGCCACGTTTCGTTCTGTCCTGTGGGCACTCCAGGCCACCAAGAACCAGGGCTTCCAAGACATCAAGGAATGAGCAATGACTTCCTCCCCAGGAGGTGGAATACTGGTATACTCGTGAGCGTAGCAAAAGCTCTACCAAGGAAACTGCCTAGTGACACGGTTTTGCTTTTTAAAACTGTTTTCTCTCAACTAACAGTTATGAAAACTGGGTCTAGGCTATCCAGAGAGTTTGACTCGGTTTTCCTCCCCCCTCAGAAGGAGGAGCTTCGTCACTGACATTCATCTCACAGAACTGTCAATGACTTCACAGGATGGAACCATGTCAGGACTTCAACCTTCAGTGGCGTCTGCGAGCCCCCAACTCTTGCCCTGACCTTGGCCAGACACCAAAACACATGCACAGACCGGCTTCCACCTGCCCTGGACTCATTCTCATCCCTTGGGTGTCTAGTGCAAGAATGGAGAGAGCAAAGCAGGGATGGGCTGAAAACACAAACTTCCCCTCAGACCTTCCGTTCCTTTGGGCTAAGAGTTTTGCGGCCATGTTTTAGGCCCGTCTATGTCACCCGAGTCACGTTAAAGTGAAGGAATAGTATCAATTAAAAACTTAAAGCTGCCATCTAGTGAATTCTAAGTCACAGTGAGCCCATGTAGGGTTTTCAAGGGAAGTCTTTAGGGGAACTGCCAGCCTCTTTTTGCTCCCCAGGGGTGGCTGGAGGACTTGAACTGCCGACGACCACAGAGCTCCTGCAACGGTATTAATAACTGACTGCCATTGAGTCAAGGCTCAATGCGGCCCTACAGGACAAACTGCCCCTGATGCATTACCGCTACGCCACCAGAGCGCCTTTTCAGCAGATGTGATGACTCAAAACAATATGAACTCCCTGGCATCCAGGCGGTGCCATCCCATTCACTGTGACCATTTACTTTGGTCTGGTTGATAGCAGCAGCCCCTCGAAGCACACTGCCTGCCTGCTGGGAGCAGGCTTCTGCGGTGGTCCCTGACTTTCACCTTACAGATGTCGAGGCTAGCTCAAGAGGAGGGTCCGTGGCTGGGCCAGAGTCTCAGGGGGGTGAGCAGAAAGAGGGTTTGTCCACCTGCCGCAGTGCTTTCAGAGACAGACCAAGCCCATCGCTTTCCAGTCTCGCCGAACTCTTGGTGGTTCCGTCTGGGGCGGAGCACAGCTGCTCCTTCCGATTTTCTTGGCTGCAATCTTGGCTGATGCAGATCGCCTGACCGGTCTTGCTCCGGGCTGCTGTGGGTTGGAACTGCTAACCTGAAGGGTGGCGGCCAAACCACCTCATGGGCACCACCTGCAGAGGACGTCGTTCATTCTGGGGTATTTGCATCCAATCACCCGAGGAGAAGGTAATGGGTGGCTTTACCCCAAACTGGGCCAGAGATGAACATGGATCAAAAGATACTTGCGTACCATTTTGAATGTGACGATATTTGTTTTCGAACCATTTTGAATAGTGCTCTCTTTAAAAGACGTGTTTATAACAATAATATTAAAAAAACGCACTGGTGATCAATCTCTATAGCCAATCTCCTTCCCCAAGATAGATTAAAATGCGAACAAGCTCTTTAGAAGAAGGCAACTTCAGAAAGAGGAAATTTGAGAGCGGATTGTCAGTGTAGTTCATGCACAAAATGCACACTGGAAGGCCTTGGGCGTGACTAGGGTTACGCACTGGGCTGCCATGTGCCTGGTCTGCAGTTCAAAGCCACCCGCAGCTCTGAGAAGGAAGACTAGGCTTGCCGGGCCTCTCAACAGTTACAGTGGCAGAAACCCCAAGGGGCGCTATGAGTCAGCCCTGACTCAGTGGCAGTGAGTTGGGCTTGATTTTTCAGAAGGTCTTGTAGGCACTGGGTGTGAGGTTTCTAGACAGCCAGGGAAACAGAGGAAAGGAGATCAATCACGTGAGTCACACGTATGTGGGGGTTTCTGCTCCGGTAAAGAAAGTCTCGGAAACCCACCAGGGCAGTTCTATCCTGCCCTCCAGGGTCACAGTGGGGTGGGAGTGACTCGATGGCACTGAGTTTGGGATCGGCTGTGGGGGAAGGATGGGGCTTTCCCCTCCCATAAAGAGCTGCAGTCTCAGAGACCTACAGGGTGGGGAGGGGTGCAGTTCTGCCCGCTCTGTCCGACAGGGTCGACTTGATGGCAGTGAGTTCTCCATACAGTTGTTAGGTGTTGTTGACCTCAGGTACTTGGCCCTGGAATTACAAATGGGAGAGGGGGAAACGGGGGGGAGAGGGGGGAAGGGAGAGCACTTTCCTTGTTTTTATGGAACTTAGAATCTGGTAAGAAAAGAGTTCTTGGTCTCAAAAACCAAAAGCTGTAAGAAACTTGGGAACACCGTTCAACGAGGGGCCTAACCCTATGTGAGGGGCAGGGACTGCTTCCTTCAGGAGAAGACCTTTGGTCCGATAACAGAGGAGTGAAGAGAATGAAGAATTTTCTAAGCAGCAGGATAGCCCAGAGGACCGGAGATCTTGCCGAGTTGAAGGAGTCTCAGGAGGCCAGCATGCATGGAGCACAGAGGGGACAAGGGAGAGTGTTGAAGGAGGAGGCTGGAGGTGGGGAGGTGCCCTGCCAGGAAGCAGCATCGACCCCAGGAAAGATGTGTGCTTGATGCCCTGAACCACAGAGGTGTTTTAAACAGAAACATGGGGTGGAGGTGTGACTGAGAGAGGACGGCGGGTAGCAGGAGTCTGTGCGATCCTGGGAGTTCAGTGAGGAGGTGACGGTAGCAGTTCTAAGAGAATGGGTGGTGAAAGGCAGGATTTGGGATTGGGAGGAGAGAGACCTGGATAGAGTCTAGGTCTAGGTTATGCCACGCAGCAGGAGGAGTGATGATGCTGAGTCTGGGTGGTACACGCGGTGTGTGCTGACGACTCACCTGATGTTAGCAGTTCGAATCTACCCAGCAGCGTCCCAACAGGAACTTCTGACTGTCTGGCTCCTGAACGACTACTGTGAAGAAACCTCTCAGGAGCAGGGGGTTGCCATAGTCCAGATTGATGGCAATGGACCAGTTAGGTTTGGGGATTTCCGGATGAGTTAGGCACGGACGTGGTGGAGAGGGTGTTAGCTTGGGGGCTCCTGGTTGGGGATACTATTCACAAACGAGGAAGAACCAAAGTTGGGTTTGTGATTGTTTTTCTATGAATGAAAAGTTCACAGAGCATCTCAGTTTTCCACTCAATAATTCATGCACTTTTTGTTCTGTGACATTGATTGTAAGCCCACACACCTCTCTGTCCACTTCCTCCCTGTTGACCATTTTCCTATCATTTCTGTCTTCTGAGCTTTATCCCTAGACCAATGCTGTCCTTGGATCTCAAATGATTGATTGTTCTAAAAAGTGTGTTATTTTTTGCCTCATTAACCTGGTGCTGGCTGACAGTTGGTCTGTGGAGTAAATTCAATTCCAGGCCTAACGTGTGTTTACCAGTCATTGTCTCAGAGGTCCACTGTAAATCAGTTTTGTTTCACATTTTCCACTCACTCTATATGCAGGACTTCCTATTGTGAACCCACTCAAAGCAGTCAGCAGTGAAAGCCGGGCACCATCTACTTCTTCTAGTATCGTGGTTGTGGAGGCTGGGGTTTGAACTAATTGTTTCCTATGTCTTTGATTTTCTTCACTCTTCCCTGCTCCGGATAGGAAGCGACCACCGACTGCACCGGCTAGGTGACTGCTCATGAACTTTTTACCACAGTAAGCTGTAGAACATGGCCTTCATGGACTGGGATGTTAATTGGCCTCCGTGTCCCCTAGACTACAGTCCTGAGGCCCCCAGAACCAGCAACTCCTTCCCTTAGGGAGTTTGGCTATGGCTGAGACATGTTCATAACCTGGCACCCCACGTGCTCTACCATGTCCATGGATATATTTGCAGCATATGCAAGTGTGTTGTTAGAAATAGCCTCTCTCAGAGCGAGAGATGAAAAGTCTTCCAAAAGCTTGTGGGGGGAAAAATGGAATGAAAAGATCATAAATTTTTCTTTTTTTATGAAATTTCTGAAGCTCCCTGGTACATCTGTAAGTGTAATCACAAAGATGTGTATGCCTTGTGGAACCAGCCTATGGGGAAAGGATACTTCCTATGCCTTTTCCTGAAGGTGGTACATTAAGAAACTCCAAAACCTATGCAAGAGACCATGGCAAACCAGCAGTCATCGTCGTCAGCTTTTGTCACATCACCCTCCATCACCGACCACTGCCCAAGGCTCAGCCGCTCTGGCCAAGGGCACAGGGAAACAAAACTCTGCCCAGCTCTGTGCCACTCCCATCGGATGGCACAGTAGAACATTGCGATTCCTGGCTGATTTTCCAAAGTAGATTGCCAGCCCTTTCATCCTATCCTACCTGAGGTGGCACTGACAGAGTGGAAGTAAGGGGGAAGGGTGGGGTGGGTACCTGCCTGCACACAAGATGCCCTGTCCAGGAATCTCACCCAATCCTCCCACATGGAAGGCGAGAATCCCACACTGAATCACCACTGCCAACAAATCCACCTTCTTTCCTCTTGAAGCCTGAACCCGCTAGGCACAGGTCTATCTTATGGCTGGAAAGAAATGAAAAACAGCCCTGAGAGTGTTTGTAATGAGTGGAGGCCAGGGTACCATCCAGCACCGACTGTGAGCTCAGAGTTGACTGTGACTAGTTTCTGAAGCCAGTCCCTCGGCAGCTTGCAGGGTGCTGAGGGCAGGGCCCAGATGAAGAGAACCCTATCCAACGACATGATTTAAGGCATTTTCCAGCAGCCATAATTAAGAAAGCTGTGAGTGAACAGAAAAGGCTCCTTATTTTGTCTCCGCACAGACAATTCCCAGGGAGACAAGAGTCAGCAAGGAATGAGGTTAAACGAAAGCATACCCTCATTTTCTTTGCGAGAACCGTCTGACCTCAGACACCAGCCTGCCCTCCCACAGCAGTGACCCTTCAGAGGCAGTTTATGAGGTCCTTTATGACTGAGGTCATAACACAGAGGGCGGGGGGCAGGGGGCTGTTCAGAGAGATCTGGGCCCAATGTGACTCGAGTTCTTACTAAAAGCACTGGTGTCTCTGAAATGGAAGGCTGTGAATGGCCTATTTTCAACCTTAGAAAGAGAAGCAACAAATTCTAGAGCCTTACACAATGTTGAAATACCAAGACAAAGGACTAGTGTGGGTGTAATTTTAGGAGGATGTAAAAACGATAAATGGACACCGGAGTGAAGGCTGTCCTCACCCTCGGGCAATTATTTCTACCTATCTGTCTAGACAGCCAATCAGCACTAGGCAGGGACTCAAACTTGACAAGAGGCTTTTCTTAAATAAGAAGTGTCCCCCCCACCCCATCCCATTCCGCCCCACCCGACACACAGACCCTGTTGTCAAAAGGAGAATCAACCGGCAGGAAAACAATAGGCCTGCGGGGACTATTAAGAAGGGGACTTGTAGGGGCCTGTAGTTTGCAGGATTGCATCCTAAAGAAAAGAGCGCCTGTCCTCTGCTGTTGGCCAAGGGGGGTGAACGAAAGGGCTGGTGTTTACACTTCCCAAGAGGCTGCTCACTTTGGGAGGGGCTCCCGAGATTCCTTTATTTGTCAGCCATGAGGAACGGCTGCCACACACTCACACTCACCCCAGAAACAATGAACCTCTCTGAGCACCAGCTAGAAGGTTTTGAAGTTTCCTTTATGGAGCGCCCATCACTGAACTCAAAAGCAGCATGGTGAGCCCTCAGCGTAGCTTCGCACAGCGCCCCCTCGTGGTCTGAGGGGATACATGGGTCCAGGAGAACAAAGTCTGCTGATTGTACCTTTATAACTCAGGGGTGCTCAATGCGTCCATCACGATCAACTAGCCGATTGCAAATGTAATGTGGGTAGGTCCGCATGACATTAAAAAGATATACGTAGCCTATCATCAATGCCGTCAGTTAATTGATAGACAGCACAGCCCATCAGATGCAATCTTAGGTGTCAAATACATGCACAAACAACCGTGCTAAGTGCAGCAAAACTGGCAGGATAAGTTATCACCAGTGTTTAGGCCTTGTTTTTTTTCCTCTTAAGTGAAGGAAAGGGTATTACAATAAGTGGGGGAGCTGAACCAAAGAAAAACACAAAAACATATCACTTTCATACGGAATGGGAGATTTTGACACTACAAGCGTACATTCCGCTTAAGTTCAGAGCACATGAACCGTTCTGGAACTTACTTGCAGAGGGGAAGTACCCTACCATGAGAAAATGTGTGTGGCAGTCATGTGCTTATGTAATTTCAAGATTGAGATGTAGGGGTGGAGTCTAGCCTGTTAATCTCGAGTTAGCCATTGAGTAGCCAATGAGGCCACCGTGTGGGCATGGCTTTCTCCTGAGGCTTCTGGGAAATCTCATGATATTTCCCTGATGAAGATGAGAAGTCATCTCCCCAGTTGTTGGGGGTTAGTCTTACAGACAATGAACTATGGACAAGACAAGATGGCAGCGTCCGAGGGGCTGGGGGAGCCAGAAGAGAAGCCACACAGCCTTGCCCTGATGGAACCAGACCTCTGAAGCTTGAAAAGCCAGGTGGAGATCCCTGCCAGCGCAGAGTTGCTTCTACCACCACTGGATGCTGTTGATGGACCCTGAGCCCTGGAAGCGAGGAGCCATGGGGAGACCCCTATCGGCACCGGGACTCTGCACCCACTGGCCTGTGACTTCGTGAGTCGGAAGGAGATTTTATAGACTGATATCGGGCATATGGGCTAATATCGGACTTATGACTTTGAACTGGACTGGGTTGGGATGCTTTCTTAATGTCCTATTCCTCTTCTTTATAAACCGTACCTTTATATCCATAAGCGTGTCCATGAAATTTGTTTCTCTAGTTTACCCGGACTAACACAATGTGCTACCTCTTTGTGGTTTGTTTGGTTTTTTGGCATCACTGCCCTCTGGTGGTGAGAGTAGGAGCTCCAGCCTTTGCAACTGTATCAAACCTATTTGTACATATGTTGCCATCATTATTTTCTAAACATTTTTGAAGATCTGATACCTCATGATCACACAAGCTAGTGTGCCTCTCCCATGTAGGCTTTGTCTCTTTCCTGCCAGAGGCCCCTTGTTTAGTTAGAAGCCATTATGTGCTCAGATGCTGTCTCTTTTGATAGCCAGGCAACATCCGCTTTTTTCACTACATTTGCTTATGCACCTATTTTGTCTTCAACGATTGTGTCAGGAAGGTGAGTATCATACAATGCTGCATTATTAGAACAAACCATCCTTGCACTGAAGCGCATTTTAAGTAGCATAAGTCTCTTCAGACTCATGCGGTCGCACACAATGATGCAAAATGCAGGAAGGGCACAAGCTGGTGGGTGCAAAGCCATGAGGATCCAACATCACAGGTTTCAGAGTCTGCCAGCAGGAAGGTGAAGGCAGAGAGAGAGAAGGGGAGGGTCCCACGGCCCTCCTTATGGGAAGGCCACACCCACAAGAAGGCGCCATTAGACCATAGCTTGATCGATAGGCTAGACGTCACCCCTGTACTTTTATATATCTTCAGGTTGACGTGAAATTATGTAACTAACACATTGGACTATGCTAGATGTTTCATGTTAGTAGAATTACATAATATTTATCCTCTGGTGTCTGGCTTATTTCACTTAGTATAATGCTTTTTTTTCTTTTTTTTTTAAATCATTTTAGCAGGTGTTCATACAACTCAGCTCAATCCATACATCCATCCATTGTGTCAAGCGCATTTGTACATTCGTTGCCATCATCATTCTCAAAACATTTTCTTTCTACTTGAGCCCTTGGTATCAGCTCATTTTCTTACCCTCCCTCCCTGCCACCCCTCCCTCACAAACTCTTGATAATTTACAAGTTATTATTATTTTGTCATGTCTCATGCTGACCATTGTCTCCTTTCACCCACTTTACTGTTGTCTGTCCCCCAGGGAAGGGGTTACATATAGATCCTTGTGATCAGCTACCCATTTTACCCACTTTCCCCTTCCTCTCTTGGTATTGCTACTCTCGTTATTGGTCCTGAGGGGATCATCTGTCCTAGATTCCCCATGTTTCCAGTTCCTATCTGGACCAGTGTACATGCTCTGGTCTAGCCAGATGTGAAAGGTAGAATTGGGATCATGATAGTTGTGGGGGAGGAAGCATTAAAGAAACAGAGGAAAGTTGTATGTTCCATCGTTGTTACGCTGCACCCTGACTGGCTCGCCTCCTCATTGAGACCCTTCTGTAAGGGAATGTCCAATTACCTACAGATGGACTTTGGGTCTCCACTCCACACCCCCTCATTCACAACGATTTGAATTTTTGTTCTTGGATATAGCATGATGCTTGGTTTCAAGATTTGTCCATGTTACAGCAAGCATCAGTTCATCCCTTTTTAAAATTTTTTGTCATTTTATTGGGGGCTCATACAGCTCTTATCATATCCATCCATCCATTGCATGCACAGCCCATTTGTACATTTGTTGCCATCATCATTCTCAAGCTCATCCCTTTTTATGGTGGAAAAAATACTCCATTACATCTGTGCCCAGCCCACAAAACCCCCCAACACAAAAGCACACAGCCATCAAGTAGATTCTGACCCATAACACCCTAATTTGGGGTTTCCACAGCTGTTCTTCTTTACAGGCACAGATAACTTCACCCTTTTCTGTTGGAGCAGCTGGTGAGTCTGACTTGCTGACCTTACCATTAACAGACCAACGCTTACCCAATAGAGACATCAGAGCTCCTTATGGGTAGACATATAAGTATATGAGGGGACTTCAAAAAAAATTGTAGGAGAGCAAACCAAGAGGAAAGAAGAGAGAGTGGAGCACATGGTGGCCCACTAAGCCCCCACGATGCTATGGCTTCTCAGAGAGGACCATAAGTCCAGCCCCACCATGAGACAAGACGTCCCTGAATGACCTTAATCACTATGAGGGACATCACTGGAGGCGCAGTGAGGGAACTGTGTCCAATTTGACCCCACCACACTAGGGGAAAATGCTAAGGGCATGCAACAGAGCAGCAAGGGAAGCAAAGCAATGAAGTCCCCAGAGAATACCAAAAATAGACTTTGGGGCCAGGATATGGCACCCCCATTAGGAAAACACTCCTAAAGGTCAACAACCACACCTAGAACTACTTATAGACTTTTCTTTTTTGTATCATTGGTTTTTTTTATTGTTGTTTGTTTTTTTTAATTTTCTTTTGTTGTTTTGTTTTGCTCTGCCTGGATTTTGTGCTTAATATTGTCTCTGTGTGTCTACCTAGATAAGATAGGCAGAATAAACAATCCAGAGGAGAAAACAATGGGACGGATGAACGTAAGAGAGGGAAGACATGGAAAGGAAGTGGGAGTTAACAAACTCAGGGACAAGGGGACAGCAAGTGATCTGAAATCTAAGGAGAAGAGGGCATAGGATGCCTGGTAGGACTTAATCAGGGGCAATGTAAACTAAAGGAATTACTGAAACCTTAATGAAGGCCGAGCATGATAGTGGGACAAGGGGAAAGTAAAGGAAAATAGAGGAAAGAACTAGGAGGCAAAGGACATCTATAGAGATCTGAAAACAGGCATGCTTCTAGGTAAATATATTTAGATATAACAATAGGGAAATAGACCTATGTACATACATTTATATGTAAAGTATTAAGGTAACAGAGATTGGGTCTCTGCACAAGTACTCCCTCAATGTAAGAACACTTTGTTCTAATAACTTGAGATTCTGTAATGCTCACCTTCCTGACACAACCACTGAAGACAAAATGGTGCATAGCAAACATGGTAAAGAAAGTTGATGGTCCCCATGTATCAAAAGATATAGCATCTGAGATCTTAAAGGTTTAAAGATAAAAAAGCGGTACTCTAGCTGAGAAGCAACAAAGTCCACATGGAAGAAGCACACCAGTCTGTGTGATCATGAAGTGCCGATGGGATCAGGTATCAGGCATCAAAGACCCAGAACAAAAAATCATATCAACGTGAATGAGGGGGCTTGCAGAGTGGAGACCCAATGCCTGTCTGTGGACAACTGGATGTCCTCTTAGAGAATGATCACAAGGAAGAGATAGGCAGTCAGGGTGCAGTATAGTACTGAGGAAATACAACTGCCCTCTCGTTCCTTAAGGCTTGCTCTCCCTCCACCCCACCCCCGCCACTATCATGATCCCAATTCTGCCTTACATCACATCGCCCCATGTGTTCTCTGGAAATGATCCAACCTCTCAACCGTGACAACTTCAAGACCAGAGCAAGTACACAGATACAGATAAGAAATGGAAACACAGGGAATCCAGGACAGATAAACACCTCAGGACCAATAATGAGAGCAGCGACACCAGGACGGGAAGAGAAAGGTGGGGGAGAAAGGGGGAACGGATCACAAGGATTTACATATAACTCCCTCCCTGGGGGATGGCCAACAGAAATGTGGGTGAAGGGAGACATCGGTCAGCATAAGACGTGACAAAATAATAACAACTTATAGATTATCAAGGGTTCCTGAGGGAGGGAGGGTGGCTGAGTGAGGGGGCGGGGAAATGATACCAAGGGCTCATGCAGAAAGAAAATGTTTTGAGAATGATGATGGCAATAAATGTACAAAAGTGCTTGATGCCATGTATGGATGGATGGGTTGTGATAAGAGCTGTATGAGTCCCCAATCAAATGATTTTTTTTTTAAGTTGTGGGTAAATAAAATGTAAAAGAAATGGGATTTTTCAGGAACTCTTGAAAGCCCCTTATACACCACATTTTGTTCAGCCAGTTTTCTATTGATAGGACCTTTTAAAATAATTCCTAAGTGCTTTACAAACACGTGGCTATACTCTTAATTTCTTACTTCCATATCTTTCTGTTCTATTTCACGTCAATGGCATCGTGTTGCATGAGCTCATCTTCATCTCCAGGCCCGGCTTACTCTAGGAGCTCAATCCATGCTTGTTGACTGGACGGATGATTGAATCTCTCAGCCAACTCCACATTGAAGAAGATCTTAAAATGACATGAATTTTTCAGAATCTTTAAAGATAACAAATAGAAACTGAAATTCTGCCAAAAGGCTGAGTGTTCACAAGTTATTGTTCTGCTATTTCTCTTTATGGGAGCAATTTTCTCTTTGTGTGGGCAGCCAAAAATTGCTTTAGTGCCTTGTATTCCTTTATTTTTAGTTGCATGGCCATGGGATTTCGCGGTTTGCCTGTAAGATCTCAAAATGTGGAATGTCACGTTTCATCGCCCCTGTAGAAAGCCAATGTAGCCAGCCAAACTCTCCTGTCCTGGATTTAGGAGCCATAGCTCTGATGTTACATCACCCCATGTGTTCTCTGGAAAGGACCCAACCTCTCAGGCATGACATCTTCAAGAAAAGCAACAATAGCAGATAGTGTTGGCAAGAGGCTAAATGGAAGGAGAGTTTTATGCCCGATAAGAATATGATAGATGGATGCATTCAGATTTCCAAACCAAAGAGGGTTTGTTTCTCCTTGGTAGCCTGAGAAGCTTTTCTTTGTGGAAAGTGAGAATTTTGTACCAAATGACCCTTTCCCCCTTTACTGCCAACATGCTCAGACACGAAGATGATGCCAAATGTCAAAAAACGACTTAGCAACCCATGGCTTGGGTACTTAGGTTCTAACACACGATTCAGAGGAGAACGATGAGACTTTGGATTCTCATAAAGAGGTACAGGCTCAGAAACCCCAGGAGTAGTTCTACTCGGCCCAATAGGTTGCTTTGGGTCATATACACAAAGCAGTAAGGTTTTTTGGGTTTGAAATACACAATCTTTTTGCCTAAAATATTCCCTCCCCGTATTTTGAAATTGTGCTTTCATAATCACATGGATGGATGGATGGATGGATGGATGGATGGATAGATGGATGACAGGGTGTGTGCATGTGTGTTTGTTTGACCCTATGTCCATGGCAGGGACTGGACAGTCACTGGGTGCATCGAGAGCCATTGGACTCCACTGTTGGTTGTGACAAGGGCACGGTGCTCCTTGTCGATGTGCTGGGCTCCCCATACTGGTCAGTTTCCTTCTAGAAAATGCCCTCTGCTGGGACTGCTGATCGGGGGCAGGAGCTTCTGTTTGTTGTGTCTCAAACACTTAGTATTTGTTCCTTGGATATCTCCTGGCTCTGGTGTGAAACCATTGGGACTCCCATCTCTCCTGTGATCCGTCTGCTCTCAAAGGCTCAGGTCCTTTCCTGCTATCAGTTGTCACACCTGTGAGAATCCGTTTGCCCTTCAGAGATAGCATGAAGTATCCAGGTCCCATCTTTCTTCTTCCAGGAGCCCTTCCGCTGCATCATCCTCTTCCTGGATGCAAGCTTGTCCCTTATCTGCCTGGAAACATCAAGGACCCATATGCTCCCCACGTGAGAGCGGTAGCTAAGTCCTAAACAGGTTGTCCATTAAACAACAAAGCAAACGAAGAAAAAGGTGCCATCGAGTCCATGGCGACTCAGCGTGATCCCCGTGATCCCCGCGGGTTCTCCCAGAAGGAGAACACCCAGTCTTTCTCCCAAAGAGTTGCTGGTGGTTTTGAAATGCAGATCGTAGCCCAACTCATAACCACTATGCCCCCTAGGCTCCTCCAAGCCTTCCTAACTAAAGGATGCTCAGATTTCTCCGTGCCCGTCCAAGGGCACACATATCCCACATGCAACCCACGTCCACCGAAAGAAAGAGCTCTCTCCACCACTCTCACACGTTCAACAGGACTTCAAAAAGCTCGTGGGAAAATGGAATGAAAAAATGATTGAGGTTTTCCACAAGCCTCCTCATACGCATCTCTCTCCCTAGGATTGATGTTCCCAATTGTTGCCTCCAATGAAGACAGACTTCACTCCCCCTACTGACTGTTTATTTGTTGCACGGGGATAAATAGCAAACCAACAGTAGAGGAATAACATAATACCCTGACAGGATGCAGTTACCAAAATGAACACCACCTGGAAGGGACAGAAGGCCATCCTGTGCCTGCAGATAGGAGATCTGATATCCAGATAGTCACAACATCACCAATGTACGTCATTTCCTCACCCAACCCCACAGAAACATCAGTTGGATGAAAATGGAGTGCTTGTTCTATTTTTAAGAAGAGGGAGGAAACACTCTGCAAAGATGTCAGATCTGGAAAGGACCGGGAAAGGCTGGGGAAAGGTTTCGGAGACTAAGAAGGAGGCTAAGAAGACACAACAGTTTACAATTGGGCCTGATGCCAGACTGGCTCCTGGCAGCGGGGAGAGGAGAGGGGCATGAATGGATCAATTGTCAACCCCGGGCATTAGAGAGAAGTATCCTTGCATTTTTTAGAGATATTAAGGTTGATAAACACTATGTGGTTTTGTAAGAGAATATTTCTAGTCAACAAAAATTCACTGAAATATGTGGGCAAGTGAAAAAGTAGTGGTACAGATGACGAGATGGGTTAAATTTAATGTAATATCTTAGCATTTGATCTCCCTTTTGACTCATTTAAAGTCATTTCCATTTTTAATATTCAATGCTTTCTTTTGGATGGAGGTTTTTGTCTAGTCATTGTTGGGGTTTTGTTTGTTTGCTTGTTAGCTTCCTGTTTGCATTTGTATGATTGTCTAAGGTGGATGGGGTAAGGTTTCCCGATGAAATTCTCCTTCGACAGTCATTGCTGCCTTCACAGAAAGAGAAGGTGCGTGGCCTCTGGTTAGGATGTAGGGGTTACACATTGGGCTGTGAATCACAAAGTAAGCAGTTCAAAACCACCAGTCTGTGGTGTCTGATGTCTCCCTTCACCCTCTTCTGTGTTGTCCACTCCCCAGGGAGATTATATGTAGCTCCTTATAATTGGTCCCCCTTTCTACCCCATCTTCCCTCCACTCTCCTGGTATCGCCACTCTCACCACTGAGAGGGATCATCTGTCCTGGATTCCCCATGTTTCCAGTTCCTGTCTGTACTAGGTACAGTGTACCTAGCCGGATTTGCAAGGTAAAATTGGGACCATGATAATTGTGGTGGTGGTGGTAGTGGCGATGAGGGGAGAAAGCATTTAAGAACTACAGAAAAGTTAGCTGTTTCATCACTGCACCCTGACTGGTTCATCTCTTCCCCATGACCCTTCTGTAAGAGGATGTCCAGTTGCCTACACATGGGCTTTGAGTCCCCAATCTGCACTCCCCCTCATTCACAATGATATGATTCTTTCTTCTTTGATGCCCAATACCTGATCCCTTTGAGACCACATGATCATAACGATAAAGCCATCATACACTAAAGGAAATTTAACTATTAGTGTCATTCCAACTACATGTGCTCCTGGTAGAAAATTAATCTAGCTGCCCCCCCCCCCAACACACACACACACAAAACAAATGACATCAAATTGCCTACCTCATGGTAATTCTATATGTGTCAGAATAGAACTGTGATCCATAGGTTATCTTTTGACCCTTTTAATGCCTGTCTCCTAGTAGGTGATCAATGAAGCTATAAGACAGCAATAGACTCCTTTACACAGGAGTCATAGGGAGGAGATGAGCCAATCAAGGTACATTGTAACAACAAAGAAATATGCAATTTTCCTCTAGTTCTCAAATGCTTCCTTCCACCCACTATCATGATCCAGAGGGTGGAGTAGAAAGGGGGAACCAATTGCAGGGACCTACATATAATCTCCTCCCTGGGGTACGGACAACAGGGAAGTGGGTGAAGGGATACATAGGACAGTATATGATATGACAAAATAATGATAATTTGTAAATTATTAAGGGTTCATGAGGGAGGGGTAGTGGGGAGAGATGGGAAATATGGGGAGCTGATATCAAGGGCCTAAGTAGAAGGAGGATGTTTTGAGAATGATGATGGCAACAGATGTACAAATGTGGTCTGCTTACAATTGATGTATGTATTGATCGTGATAAGAGTTACATGAGCCCTCGATAAAATTATTTTTTTTTAAAAAAAAACTGCAATAGGCTGGGTTCTCTAGAGAAGAAAAACCAGAAACACTTATATGTCAAGAAATGACTCACTCAATTGTAGAAGTCCGGTCTGGTCCAAGTCCATGGGTCAGATGATAAACTGGAGACTTCTGCCTCATGTGGCTTTGGGGGGGGCTAATGAATCAGGAAGTGAGAAAACCACAGGCTGGTGGATGCAGAGTCTAAAGAATTTAAGTTTGGCAGTCAGCCGCTGGCTCCTGGCAATATGGCAGGAGGTTGACAAACCAGATGCAGGATCCAGACCCAGCACCAGTGTCAAGCTTTCCCAGAGTGCCTGCTGAAAAGGAGTAGGTCACACCCTTCCAGATGCTGCAAGGCTGTGACCTAATTAAGGGGGCTTCACTCCACTACAATTACTAGCTGCTCACAGTTAATTATGTTATGTTAGACCCCATCAGGGAGTTGATTACATTGTGTTAGATCATCTGCTGACTGCCAAACTATTCAGAAGACTGGCCCAGCCCAGTGGACACAAAACCTAGCTAAAATAATTACTCAAATAGTTTCCATTCCCCCACACCCTGAACGTATCGAGAACTGGCTCCAGAGGGCTACTTCCAGGGGTGCTTTCTCAGGGTTTCTTCTACCTCTAGAGAGAAGAAAGTGCAGTTGTCTTAGTTGTTCATTCTCTCCATGCTAGGCTATAGAGTTGTCCCTGCTAGGGAAGAGACGATGGCAAGAAGAAAACTAGGAGAGTTTATAACCCCCTCCACATCCCCTATGTAAAGAACTGATGTTCTTCTACTTCTTTTTATTTACCATTGCCATTTATTTACCATTGGCATTGTTTTTATTGCTGCGTAACAAATGACCCTTAGAATACTTATTATCTCCATTTCTGTGGCATCATTTGGGAGTTCTGGCTTGTGTCAGCTGAGTGTGTAGACATCTGAAGACGTGGCTAGAGGTGGAGGACTCATTTTCAAGATGGCTCACTCCATGGCTAGAGGCAGAATGCTTCAGTTTCTCACCATCTGTACTATTTGATTTTCCTCTCCACACAGCGGTTGCATCACCCCAAAAGGAAAACAAGGAGGAAACCATAGTATATTTACATATTGATCTCAAAAGTCACACGCCAGCACTTCTGCCATAGTCTACTTATCAGATGCAATTCACTAAGCCTAGCATAGACTCAAGAGGAAGGGAATTAACTTCCATAAAGCATCATTTCTCCAATTTACTTGACTTACTGCCCTCTTTGCAGAAAAAAACAACAGCCAAATAAATAAAAACTCAATCAAAAACCTTTGTACTATCTCCCATGATCCAGGGTAACATGTAGATTTCTACTTTTTCAGTGTCCCTGGATAAGGAGCCCTACTGGCCCTGCTGGACTGCTACCCACAAGGCCAGAAGTTTGAAACCAGCAGCCACTCACTCCTCAGGAGAAAGACAAGACTTCTTATTCCCATAAAGATTTAGAGTCTTGGAAGCCCACAGGAACAGTCCCACCCTGCCCTGTAGGCTAGCTATGAGTTCAGAATCCACTCAATGGTCATGAGTTTGGTTTTTGAGTTTGGGTCAGTACAGCGGCCCCCAGAAAGAAGCCCACTTTGAGAAACATTGATTCTAGGAAAAGAGCATCCCCCAAAATTGTGAGCTATTTTATACTCTCTACAGCTACTACTAATTTTTTTCTTGATCTATTTTTATTTTTTATTGTAATTTGAGTGAAGATTGATAGAGCAAATTGGTTCTCCATTCAATTAGTCATATATGTTCATTTCATTTCATCACATTGATTATACTTCCCACAATGTAGCAGCACTCTTCTACTTCTTTTTATTTACCATTGCCATTCACCCTATTTTCCTATTTATCCCTGCCTACTGAGGTTAATCCCAGCACAAATGCTTCACTTTTGACTGGTATAGTTGCTTGCTCTAAGGAGTCCATACCATCCTGGTATTATTGCTCACCCGATAGGACTACTGTCTGGTTGTAAGTTGATCCATGAAAGTGAGTTCTGTACTAGCCTTGAAGAATAACCATGGGGCAGTCTTGGGGTTCTGCCAGTCTCTATATGACTAGTAACCCTGATATTTTTATTATTATTATTATTAGTTGTGTTTCACATTCTGCTCCCACTCTAGCCAGAACCTCCACTGTGATCCCTCTCAGAGTGGGACGCAATGGTATCTGGGTACTGGAGAATTCATCCTTCTGGCCTCAGTGTGGTGAAGCAACAGGGTTCACTAGTCCTTTGAATGAATTGTTTCTATACACCTTTGAGTGTCTTTAATCTTTGCTCCAGACAAGGAAAGATAGATAGTTGAGCTTTAGATGGAACACTCACCAGCTTTTAAGACCGCCGTTATGTACCATTATGTGATCTATTGACCCAAAGGTAAGGGTTTGCATTTTCTTTACATTGAGTTCTAATCCATACTGAAGGTTGTAGTCTTTGACCTTCACCAGCAAGTGCTTCAAGCCCTCCTGGCTTTCAGCAAGCAAGGCTGTGTATTTGTAAATCACAATATACAAAGGTTATTAATATGCTCTCCATTCCTGATGCCTCATTTTTTCCTATAATTCAGCTTCTTGCATCATTTTTTTCAGCATCCAGATTGCATAGATATGGTGAAAGAATACAGCCCTGATGCACCTCTCCTGATATTAAACCATGCAGAACCCTTGGTCGTCCAACTTGAATGACTTTATCTTCATCTTTGGGCAGGAGCAGAATTAAGTGTTCTGGAATTTCCCTTTTTTGAAATGTTATCCATAGTTTTTATGATGCGCATAGTCATATACCTTTGCATAGTAAGTCAAACATAAGTAAACATCTTTCTGGTGTCCTCTGCTTTCCACAAAGGTCCTACTAATATCAAGAATGATATTCCTCTATGAATCCCTGTTCCTTGGCCAGGAAACAAGAAGTGGTGGGTGCTTTGCTACAATTACTGAGTACTTTGCTGAAACATTTGATCAAAGATCATAAAATAATCCTGAACAAAAGAGGGAAATATATAACAGAATTTCAAATATTCATGGTCTCAGACTTTCTGGATCCACGGATGATGAATGAACTTCTGAACCGATTGCCCTGAGATCATCTAATCCTTAAACCCCAAAAAGTTTTTCTGGGCTAGAAAAAGAGATCTGCCTTGAACAGTATGTTCTTTTAAGTTCTATCTGTATGAGATCAAATTGACAACAATGTCCCCTGATTGATTAAATGAGCACCTCAAAGGGCAGTGAGTTCATGTTGATGGAGAAGCGAACCACGAAAGGAAGTGAGAATGGAAGCCTGACATGCACGGTGTCATCAGTGTCAATGGGACATCCAGAAATGATTGGATTGGCATATGTTGTGTTGTGTATATTCTCAACAATAACGATAATGCTGAAAAGTATATGTTTGGGTGGCAGAGCAGGATATGAACGCATGCCTGCCATTTCCTCAGACCAGGCTCTTTCTTTCTGTGCAGTCCTGCCCCCTTCCCACATCCCCCCCCACTTCCCCCTTACCATAGTCCTTTCACACGCTTAATTCACTTTTGGAAGAATCATTTATTTCCCCCGATTCCCACAGCCATTCCATGTTTCCTACCCATGTTCTCAGGGCAGAAGTTCACATCCTCCACCCTAACTAACCCTCCCCGGCATTTTTTCCCTCCACGGCAGACATTTCATAGCATGAAAGTATATACAGTTTTTAAAACACACACACACACACACACACAAACCGTGTTGAGCATGAGTAACATAAACAAATGCACTTAGAGGCACTTTTTAATTGTGAGTTATAGGTACAAAAGGATCTATAAACAATTTTAACTAGTGAAGAATTGCTCTGCTCTGTGCCTTTGCTCAATGTAAGTCTTCATGCACAAGGGTTGAGTCACAGAAAAACAATGAAGAATGGCCATTCAGCCCTGTGGTATAACCACAAATGCTAAGGTCAGGAACAGATGGTCATTTTATGTCCCCTGTCTTCAGTAGTTTATGAAAAACATGCCTTTCAATCTGAGGCTTTCTTTGTCTAAGCTCCAATTTCATTTTGGAAATCCCAAATAAGCTCTGCTCAATTAAAACGAATCATATTCCACATTATTTTTTTTTAAGTTAAATGTTTCTGAACAAAGTTGGTTGAACTCGGAACACTGGTGGTCACAACGGAATGAGAACTGTCAAAATGATACCCAATAAAAAAGATTTTGGCTAAGAGGGATGAGCTTTTCAAAGAAAGAACATTCCTTGGGGGAACATACCTTCTTTGTGTGAATAATTTTAGAAAGTGGGAATTTGGATCATCAGAGGTTCACTCAAGAAATATGATCAATCATGTTTTTAATATTTTCATAGGGACACATATTTTTAATTTATAAGACTGACTACAATCTTTTCTCCAACAAATATAGCTTCATATTTTAATGTGAGTTTTCTCAGAAAATTGCTGAATGGAGAACATGATTGGTGCAGTCCCATATTGGGGACTTGAGAGCAACATTTTCAATTCTCTTGTAAAGGCATCTATCTTCATATTTAAATAAAGAACTCACCCACAGATACACCCCGCCCCCAAAAAAAAGTTTAAACATGAAGTAGCTAAACTAAGCAAACTAATTTTCATTCAAAAGTAAGAGAAAACAAAATAAACCTAAATGATGTAGAAGAAAATGACTAGTAAACATAAAAGCAAAAACTAGAGTTGATAAGGATGACCAAAATTGTTGCTTTTAAAAGTCCAACAGAGGCTGAGCCCCAGTGGCGTAGTGGTTGTGCGCGGGACTGCAGCCCACTGGGACGGAGGTTCAATTCCAGCAGTGGGGCTGGGCCTCCTACTCCCACCACCGGAGAGCAGTGATGCCCCCTCCCCCCCCCCAAAAAAAAGTCCAACAGAAAACAAACACACTATCCAGTGTGTTCAGGGGTGGGGGATTGTTTGAAGCAAAGAAAAAAATATTAACCTATAAGATAAGGGATAGACCACAGCACATTCCCAGAGTTGATGTTAAATTGTTTGATTCCCTATTTTCACATCATTTGTCTGACATGGAAAATTCAGATACCTTATAAGAGTATTATAACCACTTAGTTTCTTTATCTTACAGCATTCATATAACAAGACTATGACTTCTATCACTTAGCTATTAAGTGCCTTTTGGAATTTTTAGAGAGATTTATGTCAATAGACTACACCTGAGAAGGAAGGCCTGGTGGCGTAGTGTTAAGCACCCAGTTGCTAGCTAACAGGTAGAAGATTAGAACCCAGAAGCTACTCCCCAGAGGAGCGAGGGGCAGTCTGCTTCCCTGAAGATCGTAGCCTTGAAACCTCGATGGGGCGGTTCTCCTCTGGTCTCAGCCCTCAAAGAACCTCTCTGTCTTACTTAGAGTGAACCTCAAGGAGAGGGAGGAACTGCCTGAGTGGGTTTTCCAGACTGTAACACTTCCCAGGAGTAGAATGCCTTATTATCTTTCGCGCATTGCTATATCCTACAGGTCACGACGACTATCCGATGCAGGCTAACAAGGACAGCTACAAACTTATAGGCGACCTTATTAAACAAAAATCACAAATAGGAAGCTATTATTCCTTGACGTGTCTTCCGTCGAAGTCTAAAGATTTTTGAAAGTGATATCTGCATTTTTCCAATATTTCCTGGAGAACTCCACCCTTTCCCACTTACCCCATGTCAGATAACAGTTCCAGGGTCCTGGCGGGAGGCAACTCGTATTCCTTTTAAATGTTCTTTGAGTTTGAGGCACAAAAATAAGTCCTGTGTGTGGCAAAATCAGAGTTGTAGGGTACATGAGGAAAGGGCTGCATTGTGGCACCAACATTTTACATTATCAACTCTACATTCTCAAACTGAGAAAATTGTCAATGTGATATTTCAGTGTGGTTTTGACATGCATTTTTCTTAATATGAATGAGAGCCACTGTCATAATTTATGCGTGTGAGTTGTCTATCTTTTCCCTATTTTAAAAAACAAGTTGAAATTTTTTTCTTCTAAATACTTAACAATTTATATTACATTTAGGTCATTACTAGTTTGTCAAATAAGCTGTGAAGGTTTGCTTGGTTGCTTTTTTTGTTGTTGTTGTTGTTCAAATAAGGAATTATCTTGTCACTGTGCTTCTTTTGCTTTTGATAAAGTTGTCAAATTTATCCATCATCTGTTATTAAGTCTAGAGTGTTAAAGACATAGTTAGAAATCTCTCAGGTTGGGCTGAGCCCCGGTGGCGTAGTGGTTGTGCATGGGACTGCGGCCCACTGGGACGGAGGTTCAATTCCAGCAGTGGGGCTGGGCCTCCTACTCCCACCACCAGAGAGCTGTGATGCCCCAAAACAAACAAACAAACAAACAAAAAAAGAAATCTCTCAGGTTATAAAAAAAAGTATTCATATTTTCTTCTAGTACTTATATGATTGGAGTTTTTGAGTTTCATTTAAATTGCTAATACTTTTGTAATCTATCTTGGAATCCTTTATGAGAAGAAATTAAATTGTATCTTTCTCTTTACATATATCCAGTTGTGCCACACTATTTGACACCATTTTCCTCCTGACGTAGAGGTTTTGTTAAATGCTAAATGTTTCATGGGAATATTTCAGGATATTTTCATATGAACCATTGGTTTATATGTCTTTTCATGAACCAATACTTTGCTATTCTAATTCAGAAGGCTTAATATGTGTTAACATATTCTGTTAGGATTAAACCACCCCTATATTGCTCTTCTTTTCAAATCATATTATGTGGCTATTCCCACTTGCTTATTCTTTCATGTAAATTTAATAATCAGCTCATCTAGATTCCTCCACACCAAAACAAAACTCAATGTATATAAAACCCAAATCCTCACAACTGGACCAATGGGTAATATCATGATAAATGGGAAAAACCTTCAAGTTGTCAAGGATTTCCTCTTGCTTGGATCTGTAATCAATGTTCATTGAAGCAGCAGTCAAGAGATCAAGAAATGCATCGCAATGGGTAAATCCACTTCACTAGATTGCTTTGAAATGCTGAAAAGCAAGAATTTCACTCGGAGGATGAAGGCATGTCTGATTGAAGCCATGTTATTTTCTGTTGCCTCATATGCCTGTGAAAGTTGGACACTGAGTAAGACCAAGATTGATGCTTTTGAATGAGGGTGTTGATGAAGAATAGTTAAAGTACCATAGATGGCCCAGAGAACAAACAAATCGGATTTTGAAGAAGTACAACAAGGATGCCCCTTGGAAGCAAAGATGGTGAGACTTCATCTAACATTCTTTGGACATGTTATCAGAGAGACCAGTGCCTGGAAAAAGGACATCATGCTTGCTGAAGTAGTGGGGCAGTGAAAATGCGGAAGGATGGGAACAAGGTTGATTGACACATGGCATAAGAACAATTGTAAGCATGGTGCAGGACCTGTCCATGTTTCTCTCCTGTTGCACATAGTGTACATAGAGTCCCTATGAGTCAGACCTGGCTCAATGACAGCAAGCAACCATAACATGTGTCAGAATAGACTCATCTGGGTTTGGGTTTGTAGCTATTAAATTGTCTTACTGTTCACAGTAATTCTCATGGTTACTTTTAGATACACAATTTTCCAGATACACAATCGTATCATTACAAATAAATTTTGCTCCTTCCTTTGCAATTCTTGAGCTTTTCTAATTATTTTCCCTTGCTTAATTGCACTAGCAAACACTCTAACCATTAGAACAGAGGTTCACAATCTTCCGAATGCCATGACCCTTTAATACAGTGCCTCATATTGTGGTGACTCCTCAACCATAAAATTATTCACACTGTGACTTCATAACTATTTTTTCTACTGTTATGAATCAGGTGACCCCTGTGAAAGGGTTGTTTGACCTCCAAAGGGGTCATGACTCACAGGTTGAGAACCATGGCAGTAGAGTGTAACACAACGTTGGTTTATCATAGAGACAGTGGGAATTCGAGTCTTATTCCTGACCTAAAGGACAATGCTTCCTAAGTGTGTGGTCAGTGAGAAAAATGCTGATTTTTGAATTTAGATGGATATATGGTGATAAATTGCTCTATTTTGGTTCCATCAAGTCAGTTCCAACCCATAGTGACCCTATGCACCACAGAACGGAACTCCACAAGGTCCTGAACCGTCTTCATAATGGTTGGTATGCTTAAGCCCATTGTTGTAATCACTGCATCAATCAATCTCCTTGAGGGCCTTCCTCCTTTTCACTGCCCCTCTATCTCACCTAGTACAATGTCCTTCTCCCAGGCCTGGTCTCTCCTGACAAGATGGACAAAGTTTGTAAAATGTAGTCTCCCCATCCTTGCTTCTAAGAAGCACTCCTGCCATACTTCTTCCAAGACAGATCTGTTTATCCTTTAGCAGTCCGTGATACTTTCAATATTCTTCCCCAGCACAATTCAAATGCATCATTGCTTCTTTGTTCTTCTTTATTCAGTGTCCAACTTTTTCTTTAATTAATTTTTAAATCATTTATTGGAGGCTCATACAACTCTTATCACAATTCATACACACATTGTATGCAAAGCACATTTGTACATTTGTTGCCATCATCATTCTCAAAATATTTTCTTTCTACTTAATCCCTTGGTATTAGCTCCTCATTTCCCCCCTTCTTCCTCATACCCCTCCTCCCTCATGAACACTTGATAAATTATGAATTATTATTTTGTTATAGTGTACGCTGTCTGATATCTCCCTGCACCCACTTCCCTGTGGTCCATACCTCATGGAAGTGGTTATATGTAGATCCTTATAATCAGTTCCCCCTTTCTACTCTACCTTCCCTCCACTCTTCCAGTATCTCCACTCTCACCACTGGTCCAGATCATTTGTCCTAGCTTCCCCATGTTTCCGGTTCCTATCTGTACCAGTGTATGTTCTCTGTTCTAACAGGATTTGTAAGGCAGAATTCAGATCATGATAGTGAAAGGGAGGAAGCTTTTAAGAACTAGAGGAAAGTTGCATATTTTATCATTATGACACTGTACCCTGACTGGCTCATCTTCTCCCCATGACCCTTCTGTAAGAGGATGTCACTTCACCTATAAATGGGCTCTGGGTCCCTAATCTGTACTCCCCCTCTATTATTATGATATGATTTTTAGTTCTTTGATGCCTGATATCTGATCCCTTCAACACCTCGCAGTCGCACAGGCTGATGTGCTTCTTCCATGTGGGTTTTGTTGCTTCTGAGCTAGGTGGCCACTTGTTTACCTTAAAGCCTTTAAGATCCCAGATGCTATATCTTTTGATAGCTGGGCACCATCAGCTTTCTTCACCACTTTTGCTTATGCACCCAATGTTCTTTAGTGATTGTGTTCAACTTTTCAGTGTCCAACTTTTATATGTATATGAGCCAATTTCAAATACGTGGCTTGGGTCAAGGAAACCTTTTAGTCTTCAAATTAACATCCTTAATTCTCAGTACTTTAAAGAGGTCTTGTGCAGCAGATTTTCCCAATGTAATGTATAAAATGATCTTAAGACTACTGTTTCTGGTCGTCTAACTGGAAAACAACAAAGCCCACATGGACAAAGTACACCAACCTGTGTGATCACAAAGTGTCAATGGAATCAGTTATCAGGCATCAAAGAACAAAAAATTCATATCATTGTGAATGTAGGGGAGTGCGGAGTGGAGACCCAAAGGCCATATGTAGGCAACTGTATCTCCCCTTAAAAAAGGGTTGCGGGGGACTGAGCCCTGGTGGCATAAGTGGTTGACTGCGGGACTGCAGTCCGCGGGCTTGGCAGTTCAAATCCAGCAGTGGCTCTCAGGAGCAGCACTGGGTAGCGCCCACCACCACCAGAGGCAGTGATGCACCCCCCCCCCCCCAAAAAAAAAAGGGTTGCGGGAGGGAAGATTAAAAAAAGAAAGAAAAAGGTAGCAGAAAGGAGGCAAGCCAGTCAGGGTGCAGTGTAGAACCAATAAAGTTTACAACTTAATTCTAGTTCCTTAAGGTTTCCTCCTCCCTCCCTCACCCCACTATCATGATTCCAATTCTACCTTACAAATCCAGCTAGACCAGAGGCTGTACATTGGTACAGATAAGAACTGGAAACACGGGGATTCCAGGACAGATCAACCCCCCCAGGACTAATAATGAGAGTGCATTATCGGGAGGGGCAGAAGGTGGAGCAGAAAAGGGAAACTGATTACAAGGATGTACTATAACCCCCTTCCAGGGGGGCAGGCAACAGAAAAGTGGGTGAAGGAAGACATGACAAAAATAATAATTTACAAATTATCAAGGTTTCATGAGGGAAGCAGGGTGGGGTGGGAGGGTAAAAATTGAGGAGCTGATGTTTCGAGAATGATGATGGCAACAAATGTTCAAATGTGGTCTGCATACAATTGATGTATGTATTGATCGTGATAAGAGTTGTATGAGCCCCAAATAAAATGATTTAATTTTTAAAAAATGAAGAGCTGATACCAAGGGCTCAAGTAGAAAGTATTTTAAGAATGATTAGTACAACAAATGTACTAATATGCTTGACACAGTGGATGGATGTATGGATTGTGATGAGTTGTATGAGACCCCAATAAAATCTTTTTTTTTTTTTTTTTGGCATCACTGCTCTGGGAGTAGGAGGCCCAGCCCCACTGCTGGAATTGAACCTCCATCCCATTGGGCCGCAGTCCCATGCACAACCACTACGCCACTGGGGCTCAGCCCTAAAATCATTTTTAAAGGAAAGTAAATGTCTAGAAAAGAATGACAGCAATAATGACTAATAAGTCTGATATAATTGATGTATGGGTTGTAATGAGTTGTAATTGCCCCCAATAAAATGATCTTTTTAAAAAAAAAGACTGCTGTTTTCATGAGCATTGATTGTGAATCCAAACAAGATGAAATACTTGACAACTTCAATATGTTCTCCATTTATCATGATGCTGCCTATTGTTCCAGTAGTGAGGACTTTGGTCTTCTTTGTGATAAAGTTTAATTTATAAAGAAGCTGGATATCCTTGATCTTCATCAACAAGTGCTTCAAATCCTCCTCACTTTTATCAAGCAAGGGTTGTATCATTTGCATACCACAGGTTATTAATAAACTTTCCTCCAATACTGATGCCACATCTTTCTTCGCATAACCCAGCTTCTCTGATGATTTGTTTAGCATACGGGGTGAATAAATATGGGAGAGGCTATGATGCACACCTATCTTGATTTTAAGCCATGTAGCAGTCTCTTGTTCTATATGCACAACTACCTCTTGATCCATGCACAGGTCAAAAAGGTTCTGCATGTGCAATGGAATGTTCTAGAATTCCTGTTCTTCTCAAAGCTGTCCATTGTTATGATCCACACAGTCAAATTCCCTTTCACAGTCAAGAAATAATGAAAGAAAATGATAGTGGTAGATAACAGAAGAACAAAACAAACCTCACTGCCTTCAAGTCAATACCAACTCATAATGACAGGTACAACTGTCCCTGTGCGTTTCTGAAACTTTAAGGAGTAGAAAGCCCCATCTTTCTCCCACAGAGCAGTTAGTGGCTTCAAACTGCTGATCATGCAGGGAACGCAGAACCACTATACACGATGGGGGCTCATGATCAAGACACATATACAGATATATTGATAGACATACAGAAAGGTATGTGGATGTAGGCATCTTCTTTCAAGTTGCAGCTATGTCGCTTTATTTTTCAGTTGTGTGTTAGACATTTGCGTTTGGGAAATTCTTTGTAAAAATTACCTGAGGCCTGGGTTGACAGTATCTTGTTTCAGAAAGGATCTTACTTGCCTATCCCATAGTCTGGTGGCGTAAGTGGTTACAAACTGGCCTACAGCCCGCGAGATCAGCAGTTCAAACTCACCGGCAGCTCCTTGAGAGAAAGATGGAGTTTTCTACTCTCATACACAGTTACAGTCTCCGAAACTCCATGGGGATGGTTCTACCCTGAGCGATAGGATGGACATGGGGCGATGTCGACTTGATAGCACAGAGCCTTTTGCCATAAACCAAATTAGCAACCCAAATTTGCCTCGTCTAATTTTGAATTTGAGTTTTTCTAGGTCTGTCAAGTGATGACCAGAGAGGCTACAATTCCAACACAGTAGCATCGTGTTCTATTTGATCCTTACTTCTAAAATCCAGCCCTTCGGGATTCAATCCCAAAGTGCGAGGTGTACCCTTGGTCTTCCAGATTGGCGGGTCCGGGACATAGCTCTTAGAACCCTGGTGGCACAGTGGGAGAAAGATGTGGCTCTTTACTCTGATAACCAGTCACAGGCTCAGAAGCTCACAGGGCCAGTTCCACTCTGCAGGGTCCCTGGAAGTGAACATCACCTCATCAGCAGGGAGTGAAGATATAACTTTTACCACCTCGTCCCAAGGAATCTTTAAAAGGAAACTTGCGACCTGTCCATTGCCCTTTCAAGATCTACAAATATTTCTCAGGATAAAAATATTCACAAATGCCAGGCTTGTTTCCTTCACCTCTGCATTTTCCCAGTCCTTGGCCAGTAATCCTTCCCTGCTTTCTCTATCCTTTGGAGAAGTGAAGTTTTCACTTCATTAGATTCCCAAGAAATTGTTAGCAGGAAAGTTGGCTGAATTGCCTAGTCCTCTGTTACCAAATGTGGAGCCCGTGTTGGATGATGGCAAATTCTGGTCCAACATATACAAGTTCTGAAACTGTCACTTGCATCCTCCCAATATGAAAAAAGCTGCACACACTGAAAAGCAGTGACTCTTCCTAGAGTCCTTAGAGACCCGAGGTCTCAGGATTTACTGTTGCCATGAAAACTGGAGAGTTCGATAAAGAAATGTTCAGTTTATTGTGATCAGAAGTGTCCCCTGAAGCCAGTCCTGAGAGTCATATACTTTAAACTGTAATTGAAAATTTGCTGGAGACTCTGTGGGAACAACCTTGGGAACTGAAAAATCCATACATTTATGAGTTTTGCCTTCAGTCACCCCAATGTTATCTCAAGGTAAAAATAGGAGAAAACTCTCCTTGTTCTCCAGACAAGGGAAAGAAAGATTAATCAACATGCGATATATCCAGTTCTCTTGTTTTCCTTAGCAATGCCTTGACCAGGTTACCGAATGCTAATCAATCCTGCTTGGATCCACAACCAATGCTCATAGAAGCAGCAGTCAAGATAAAAACGACAAGTTGCATTAGGTAAATCTGCTACATAAAACCTCTTTAGGGGCTGAGCCCCGGTGACGTAGTGGTTGAGTGTGGGACTACAGCCCACTGACTTGGCGGTTCAAATCTAGCAGCAGCTCTCCAGGAGCAAGGTTGGGCCCCCTACTCCCACCAGAGGGCAGTGATGCCAAAAACAAAAAACAAATTGAATAGCATTAAAGTATAGTGACTTGGCTGAGCGCTGGTGGCATAATGGTTGAGGCCGGGACTGCGGTCCACAGGGCTGACAATTCAAATCCAGCAGCAGCTCTTCAAGAGCAAGGCTGGGCCACCTACTCCCACCAGGGCAGTGATGTCACAAAAAAAAGTATAGTGATTAATCACAAAAATATAATTATGGGCTGAGCCCTGGTGGCCTAAGTGGTTGACTGTAGGACTGTGGCCCATGGGCTTGGCGGTTCAAATCCAGGCGGCTCTCAGGAGCAGCACTGGGTAGCGCCCACAACCACCAGAGGCAGTGATGCCCCCCCAAAAAAGAAAAATATAATTATATATTTTTTAATATTTATTTCTAATTACAAATAAATGGAATTTTGTCTTGGAGCATGGTGTAGCATAGGTAACAGTCTTAATATAATAACAGCCAACTACATTGCTACATTTTGCAACAAGTAAAAAGTCTAAGTCAATGAAAAGGTTGAGATAGCTTCTTTCTCACCAGATCAGAAATTATTGGGCCAGTCTTTGCAAGAGCACAATGAAGATCATCTTCCACAAGTCTACTTCTGTATTTAGACTTGATAACTAAGAAGCTGAAAAACCCTGTTTCACAAAGACACGTTGTTAGAAATGGAAGAAGCATGCACAACACAGTCTCAGACAGAACAGGATATGACTGCCAATCAGCATTGCTGTTTGTGTCCGTCCGGGTAGACTAGAGGAACAAATTTCAAAGACACACATATGGATATAAGGGAATAGTTTACATACAAGAGGAACAGGACTTTGAGCCCAGTCCAGTTCAGAGTCATAAGTCTGTTATTAACCCATATGCCCGAAATCAGTCTATAAAGTATCCTTCCCACTCACAGGTCAGTAGGTGCAGAATTCCGGCGCTGGCAGGGGTCTCCCCATTGCTCCTCGCTTCCAGGGCTCAGGGTCCATCAACAGCATGCTGCTCCAGCTTCAGAGATATGGCTCCATCAGGGCAAAGCCGTGTGGTCCCTCCGCCAGCTCCTCCAGCTTCTCGGAGGCTGCCATCTTGTCTTGTCCATGATTCAAGATCTCTGAGACTAACTCCCAACAACTGGGGAAGATAGCTTCTCATCTTCACAAGGGAAATATTGTGAGTTTTCTAGAAGTCTCAGGAGAAAGTCATGCCCACATAGAGGCCTCATTGGCTACTCAATGGCTATCTCCAGATTAACAGTCTAGACTCCACCCCTACATTTCAATCACAAAATTAACATAAACACATGACTGCCACACTGTTATTAAGTTCAATGAACTCCTCTGATGTTGTCTCAGGAACATCTTCAACTTTGACTATGAATGGGTTTCTGGCAAGTGCAAATGGGGTGTCTGGTAGATTTGGACAGCACAATGAAATTTCATCTGCAAGCATGTGCAAGTGTTCTTTCACAGAACTTAGTATCATCATTCTTTTGTCTGGTTCAATGTCACATTATTCAATGAAAGCAGATGAAGAAGGCAACATGTAAGCTTTATTTTCATTTTTTTTTCTGCCAAAGCCGAAGTTTCATTTGGAATGATCAGATCTTTTCAGACAAATTGAGGCCTGATGCATTTGGTCCTTACAGTGATAAACTTAACTCATTCAAGATGGCAAAGATGTCAACCAAGTAAGCTATTTTCTGCAGTTCAATATTATCACTCAAAAGTGTGGTGGTCTTGCTTTTCAGATTAAAAAATGTTTTATGGTGAAGAAAGCTGATGGTACCTGGCTATTAAAAGATATAGTGTCTGGGGTCTTAAAGGCTTGAAAGTAAACAGATCTGAAAGTAAACAAGCAGCCATCTAGCGCAGAAGCAACAAAGTCCACATGGAAGAAGCACACTAGTCTGGGTGACCACGAGGTGTTGAAAGGTTCCGGTATCAGTCATCAAAGAACTTAAAATTATATCATTATAAATGAGGTGGGTACAGATTGGGGACCTACAGCCCATCAATAGGTGAAGTGACATCCCCTTACAGAAGGATCGCAGAGAGGTGATGAGCCAGTCAAGGTACAGTGTAGTCAAGGTACAGTGAAATATGCAACTTTCCTCTAGTTCTCAAATACTTTTTCCTAACCACTATCATGATCCAAATTCTACCTTACAAATCCAGCTAGACCAGGAGATGTACACTGGAGTCAGAAACATGGGGAATTCAGGATAGATGATCCCTTCAGGACCAGTGGGAGTTGTGATACCAGGAGGGTGGAGGGAGAGCGGAGTGGAAACGGGAAACCAATTGCAGGGATCTACATATAACATCCTCTTTGAGGTACAGACAACAGGCAAGTGGGCGAAGGGACACATTGGACAGTGTACAATATGAAAAACTAATAATAATTTGTAAATTATTAAGGGTTCATTGGGGAGGGGAATGGGGAGGGAGAAAATGGGGAGCTGGTACTGGGGGCCAAAGTAGAGGGAGGATGCTTCGAAAGTGATGATGGTAACAAGTGTGCAAATGTGGTCTAGGTACAATTGACGTATGTACTCATCATGATGGGAGTTGTATAAGCCCCCAATAAAATGATTTATTAATTTTTAAAAACAGGATGGGGACAAAGGAGCTTATACCAGGGGCGCAAGTAGAAAATATTTTGGAAATGAGGATGGCAACATGTGTACAGGTATGCTTGATACAAATGATGTACAGAATGTTAAGAGCTGTGAAGAGCCCCCAATAAAGTAATTGAAAAAAATGTTTTGAGCTCATCTCGAAGCTCAAAAGCACGTCTTAAAACTTTTCCTCTCAACAACCATCTCACTTCAGTGTGAAATAGCAAAGCATTGTTGGGCATATCCAATTCCTTGCAAGTTGCAAAAACAGTTGATTGTTTAAAGTGCTCACCCCTACAAAATTGACAGAACTTATGACACTTTTTATTACTTCTTGTAACTCTTGCGGCAGTGTCTTCATTGTCAAAATTTGCCGATGAATCATACAGTGAGTTCCGATGATTTTTGGTGACTCATTCAATACCAAACATTGAAATCCAAATTGACATCCTAGAATAGCTGGAGCACCATCTGTGCAAACACCACAAACCTTTTCTCACGAGATCTTATGCTCTTTCAGAAATGAACCAACTGTGTCAAATACATCATGTGCAGTTGTGAGACTGATTTGGGGATGGAGAGAAAGAAGGCAAAGGTAGAAAAATTTCAAAGGTTTATTGCAGAGCTCCCAGGCGAGGTTCACAAGCTCCTCATTCAGGGCCAGAGAAGTCGCACTACCCGGGAGGGCGTGGAAGGGTTTTATAGTACTGGTCTGGGGTAGGGACAGTTTGGGGAATTTTCCATTGCAGCTTGGTTGTCCTGCAACGTGGGCAGTTAGAACTCAGAAACAATGTACCTATGTGACAATGTAATAATGTTATCGGAGCTGCCATTCATCTGAGTCAGGGCTTCAAAGGCCATCATCAAGACTTGTTGCACAGACTTGAGCCCGGTCAGCGTGTTGTTCCAATTGCCTGCCCCACCAGTTCCCGTTTCTAACAGTAGTAGTTATCATTTCAATGTTTTCAAAAAAGAAACGTATCCTTAAAGTCGCCATCATTACTATACCTCACATAAACCAGTAACTGCAAACAGTGTGCAATGCATGTAGATTCATCAAGCTCGATGCTAAATATTGAAAGCGGAATAGATGTAGTTTCCTAGATCTCCTGATCCAGAATATCAGCAGACATGTCATCTCTTCTTCTGTGAACAGTGTCGTTAGATAAGGAAATTGCACTCAATTTCACAAGAAACTCATCTCCAATTATAATTTGAACAAAGCCTTTGGCCACTGGCAACAGTAAATCTTTGCATTGGTGTGAGGAAGATAGCTCTGGCAATTCTGAGTGCCACAAAATATGAAGCTTCAACAGCTGCTACATTTTGTTTGTGGTACTTGCCACCAGTGTCAAGTCTGGCTTTCTTGAATCCATCGGCTTTGCTTCTAAAATAGTTGGTATCCTTGCTGGCAAAACTCAGATGCTTGCTATCAAAATGGCATTTTAGTTTGCTCGGCTTCAAAGATTCGACTGATAGAACTCACAACAAATAACACATTGCGGTTCCTCATTCCCTCCTATAATTATTGAGGTAATAATACAGTAAAAAAAATCTTCACTATTTTCTTAATGTTCTTTACACAATCCATTGCCATGGGATGGTTTGCTAATGAAAATAATATGTAACAATAGCTTTAATAATACAGAAAATGGCATAGTTTAGTCAATACAGTTCATTAAAGTTTCCTGTGATTTACCATTACCTGTGCTGTTGCTTTTTCCATAAATGTTACTGTCACAGGGGGCAGTATTCACATTAACCACAGCTGAATAAATCGGCATCCAGATTAAGTTCCCATGGTAAAGATTTTTTTTGCAGTAGTTGATGATTTTACAGTACATGATTTTACATTTAACCAGTAGTTATAATTCATTGTTTTACTTCTAATACTGCTGCTTTCAACACAGTAACTGCTTTTAACAAAGTAGCTGCTTTCAACACAGCAACTACTTTCTACATAGTAGCTTCTCTCTACACGTGTGACTGGTCCACATAAGTACATTATGGCACCAACCTTGACACATACACCTGCATTTGGATGGGGTGTATGTGATGGGTTTAACATGATGCCATCATGTCAGGAAATATGTGTTTTCCAAAGGTCTTAGACGACCCCTGTGAAGGGGTTGTTTGACCTCCAAATTGATCATAACTCACAGGTTGAAAACTGCTGCTTTAGAGTGTCAAAAAACAAGGATATCACTTTGAGGACTAAAGTGTGCCTGACCCAACCCATGTATTATCCATTGCCTGATATGCATATGAAGTCAGGCATTGAATAAAGAGGACTAAGGAAGAAACGATGCATTTGATTGTGGTGCTGGTACTACGGACAGCTGAAAGAACAAACACATCCATTTTGAAAGAAGTATGGCCAAAATTCTCCTTAGAGGCAAGAATGGTATGTTAGTCCAGGTTGACTAGAGAAATAAATCCAGAGATACACAAATGGGTGTGAGAGAGTTTTATATAAAACCGCCATTGTATATTGAGAAAACATATATGCAGCCCAGGTCAGATCAAGTTCATAAGGCCCGTTTTAGCCCATATGTTCAATACTAGTCCATAAATTCCTCTTTAGATTCACACAGCACATGCAATGATGCCAAATGCAGAGATCACAAGTCAATGCGTGAAAAGTCTCTGGCTCCAATGGCGATGGAAACATCTCCAGGGCGCTGGCTGCCATCAGCATAACTCCATGTGATTTGCCAAAAGGAAAGTGAAACAGAGAGTGTGACTCATCTCTCAAGAAAGAGGAAGTTCCCAGAATCCTCCTGGTGGGTGTGACCCTGTGGCCTGATTGACAGGCTACACTCTACTCCTACAAGTTATTTATCAAGTTGAGATGAAATTATGTAGCTACCACACATGAGGAGACTTTTTCTCTTGCCATGTGGTCAGGAGAGACTAGTCCCTGGATAAGGACACCATATTTGATCAATTAGAGAGGCAGCGTGGGAGAAGAAGGTCCTCGAGGAAACAGATTGGCACAGTGACTGCAACCGTGGACTCAGCCTCAGAATCCCTGTGAGGATGGTGCAAGACCATGCGGTCTTCCTTCTGTTGTGCATAGGGTGGCTATGGGTGGGACCGACATGAGGACACCTCATAAAAACAACACTCAAGATGAGTTGACTCAGGGCCTGATTGACCAGGTCAGTGTGCAAACCCAGCGAGAGAGAATGCTGTCTGCTCCTGTCAATAGTTAAAGTCTCTGAAATCTAAACGGGAAGTTCCGCTCTGCTCTAAAGGATAGGAATGAGTTGCAATCAATTTATTGGCAGTGAAGAGGGGGCGAAAAAACTACTCAACTCCCATCCCTTCCTGTCATCCTGGATGGGAACTACTGTGTTTTGGCAAAAAATAACACAAGCCTTCTAGGTTTGTCTGCTCATGGGCCTCACTCCCTAGAGAGTACTTTTTGTAAACCCCCTTTGCTCATTTTTATAGCAGCATGAAAGAGTAGTATAGTGACATCTTTGTAAACCAGCTATACTATTTCTAATAGCAACATTTAAAAAAATTACATTGAGATATTAAAGAAATGCCTCCCAGGGTTAGGGAAGTGTTGGCAAACAAACATAGAAGACATGTTATTTGAATGAAATGATAGCAGTGTGAGGCGTAGCTCAAAGGAAAAAACTCAGTCAAACACAGAAAACGTATCAGAAGACTTTAATTTTTTCCACCAGTCCCCACAACTTGCCATTACATCAATAGGACACCTGTGTAATCAAAGAGAACTGCATGCA
This sequence comes from Nesogale talazaci, assembly GCA_004026705.1. Classification (NCBI taxonomy): domain Eukaryota; kingdom Metazoa; phylum Chordata; class Mammalia; order Afrosoricida; family Tenrecidae; genus Nesogale; species Nesogale talazaci. Next base: position 26,629 of record PVJH01010257.1, on the reverse strand, counting down.
TGCCTCTTACAATATTTAAGAAGGAATTTGGAAGGAAACCCAATGAAAAGAGAAAATATAAAATCAAGGGCACTAGAGGAAATTTGAGTTTCTGGCACCAAAACTCCAGTCAGTAGTAAACACTGAAGCAGTCACCAGAGAACCAGAAAACCTCATGGCCAGGGCCTGTGTCTCGCAGCTTCTCTCTCCTCATATATCTTGTCCAATTTTTAGCAAAAAATAAAAGGGGAGCATGTTTAAAAGCAAAGTGCACAAGCAAACGAGGTCACTCATTCAAACAAAATCAGCTATGGCAAAGATCTTAAAATTATCAGATTGGGCCCTTAAGATCACTATAATTAATATGATAAGGGCTCTGCTGTTGTTGTAGTTGCAGTTGTTAGATGTCAAGTTGGCTTCCCTCGGTAACGGCCCTGTCACACAACACAATGGAACACTGCCCAGTCTCATGCCAGCCTCACAATTACTCCTATGCTTGAGCTCACATTTCATTGTTGGCCACTCTCTCTTTCGTACTTTACCAAGTAGGATGTCCTTCTCCAGAGGAGTGTCTCCCTGACAATACATTCTGAGTACATGAAACAAATTCTCCCCACCCTTGCCTCTAAGAAGCACTCTGGCCATACTTCTTTCAAGGCAAATATGATTGTCCTTTTAGCAGCCCATGGTACTTTCAATATTCTTCTCCAGCACAATTCAAACACATCAATTCTTCTACAGTCTTCCTTATTCAATGTTCAACTTTCACATGCATTGGAGGAAATTGAAAATATACCTTCGTCTTCAGAGTAACAGTCATCATTTTCAATAATTTACAGAGATCTTCCCTAATGCAACTTGTCTTTTGAGTTCTTGAGCATTGATTGCATTTCCAAACAAGGCAAAATCCTTGGCAACTTCAATATTTTCTCCATTTACCATTATGCTACCTATTGATCCAGTCTTTACATTGAGTTTTAATCTCTACTGAAGACTGAAATCCTTTATCTTCATCAACAGCTATCTCAAATTCTCCTCTTGCTTTCCGCAAGCAAGGTTGTGTCACCTGCACATCACAGGTTGTTCATAAGTCATACTCCAATCCTGATGCAGAATTCTTCTTGGTACTGTGGTTGTGTGTGTGTTGCTGTGGTACTGAAAGCTATGTCACTGATATCTCAAATGCCAGCAGGTCACCCAAAGTGAACAGGACTCAGTGGAGTGTTCATATTAAGAACAGACTACAAAGCAGGAAGCGGCTCCCCATTTTGGAGGAAGGAACCACTGAAAACTGTGTGCATACAATGGAAACATTGTCAGATACTGAAAGCCTAATGCATAGAACCAGAACATTGTCAATGACCATCCAAGGATGGGCCTCTTGGGTCACAGGACACGGCAAATGTGACTGAAGGAGGAGTTGCTCTCTCAAATTAAGAGTTGGCCATGGTGATGTGAATGGAGTAAACCTTTGGCTGTGTAGCCTTCGGGATCTTCATTTGCTGATAGAGCACAACTCAAGAAGAAACAGCTGCAAAAGTCTACTAATGATAAGAACTTGGAATATCCCAAGTATGAGTCTAGGAAAATTAGAAGTCAGTAAAAATGAAACAGAATACATAAAGATATATCCTAGCCTTTAGTGAGGTGGAACGACTGATATTAGTCATTTTGAATCAGAAAATCATATGGTTTACTAAGCCAGGAATGACACAATCAAGAGGAATGGTGATGTGTTCTTTGTGAGAAAGAATATTTCAAGATGTATTCTGAAGTATCTGCCTCCCAGAAAATCCAATCAATACAACTACTATTCAAATTACTACACCAACCGTGAAAGCTAGTCATGGAGAAATTGAAGAATTCTACCAACCAGGATGCATTCATAATTATTGACAATTGGAAGACAATGGGGTTCAGAAGTAGAGCTTAAATTCTGGACACTAAATTTGCAGAAGGTTATGGTTTATAGTGTGCACCCTAAATCTTTTTTTTTTTTTTTTAGTCTCTACATCAATTCAGCTTCCATTCAATTCTTTCTGCCCATTAACCAGCGATGTGTACAGCTTTGCTCCCTGGCTGAGTGGGTTGAAAGTGGCCTACTACCACTTCCCTAGCCACTCAAGGGAAAGGCAGCTTAGCCCTTAGGGATTTGCCTGGGTATGTACTTGACTTTGAATTGGGGTACAATGAGTTATACCCTGACTGCCATAGTCAGAGGACCCTGAACTAATTTTGTAAGCTTTTCTATCAAGAATAGTGTAAGTATCCCAGGCATTGTCCTTTTTCTGCTTCTGCCTGCAACTATCATGCATCGGCCTGCCACTAATCATGGTTTTGTGACATTTTCCCTCATACTCCACATGCTATTTAAATGTTTGTTTTTCTGTAACTCTTTAGACACAATTTATGGCTTTGTATTGATGGGTCATCTCCCTCATTCGAATGATGACTCTTTGAATTTGTCTTGCTTTTGACTTAAGAAATGTGTCTCTATGATTTACATTTGAATTTGTGGGTTCTTTTCCTCCTAGGAGAGCTCTAATGAAAATAGTCATAGAAGTAGAAGAATGGCAACTCTTGAGACAATCAAAAGTAAATGCTACAAATCAAAACATCAACAACAAAAAAGTATGCTTTGGGTGAGCTCATTAGCAAACTAGACATAGTCGAGGAAAGCATTAGTGAAGTTAAAGATGTTCTGACAGAAACTTTGCAAACTGAAAAAGGGGGTAAAAATTCCCAGAATAACCCAAAGTTATAGATATTTACACCATGCAAATGCCTGAAAGAAAAGAGGAAAATAACAAAAGAAATGTTCCAAGTTATATGACTCTGAATTTTTTAACATCAAGGAAGACATGAAATTTCAGATCCAAGAAAGTTAAAGAAAACCAATTGGGATGAAAAAATCATGAAGGGGAAAGAGAAAGAAATGACTTTATAAAATTACATTTTTCAGAGACTTATGGGAAGAAGGCAACTGAGTAACACATGCAAGGGTGCCTAATGCAAAATCACAGGCCAGTGGATGGGGAGTCTTGTGGATTCAGTGGCAGTGACAGGGGTCTTCACATGGCTTCTCCAGCTCAGGGCACTAGCATAGTTTCATGTGTCTTGTCAGCTGTTATGTCTCTCAGGGAGTGAGCAGAGGGAGAGATAGACTGTCTCTTGCCTCCAGAGGAAATACAGCAATTCCCAGAATACTCAGGGGGAAGGCCATGCCTACACAGAGGCCTCATTGGCTATACAGTGATAGACAGGCTAGACTCCACCCCTTCACTTGTAATCCTTTCAAATTGACAACAGAGTATATAAATACCAAAGCTCACAAATAAGCTTTTCACCGTCGTCTGTAACCTTCTGCAAACTGCTTGTTCGGAATGTAAGCTCTAGTACCATTCCCTACTCCTGGTCTGGACTTCATTGTCTACAATCCTGTATCACACATGCTGGCTGCTTCTTCCATGTGGCCTAGCCAACACCTCATTTAGAAGCCTGCTCGTTTTAAGGTCAAGTCTTTGCAACCCCAGTTGCTACTCTTTCTGCTAGTGCAGTACCATCTGCATTCTTCACCACACGTTGCCACACCTCTATCTTCAGTATGAAGTGGGGACGTATCCTAAGAGCGAATTGTTCTTAGATCGGGGCTAAGGTGAAAGGGGAGCTCAAAATCCATGCCTGCACCTACGGTTTGTAAATGTCAGGGTTCGCTTTAGAGACAACATTGCTATCTTATTGAAGAACATCATAAATGACCCCCATGGGGCATATGGTTCTTGCTATTGTTAGGCGGTGCCATCAGATGGGCTGTGACCCTGGAGACCCTGTGTATGTCAGGAGACACTGCCCAGTTCTGAGCCATCCTTACAGTGGTTCCTCTGCGTGAGTCCACTGTTGCCACCACTGTGTCATTCCATCTCCCGGAGCGCCTTCTTTTTCGCCACTCCTCCCCTCGACCACGTGATGTCCTTCTCCAGGGACTGCCCTCTTCTGACAACCGTGCCCAGACACAAAACATTGTGCTTTGGTGGTTGACAGAGCTGGGAGAGGAAATCACTCTCTAGATAGCAGACACTTGTTATGGCTGAAACCTGCACAGAATGATGAAGGAGAACAATGATACTACGAAGCACACAGGATAAGAGATGAATTGGGTAAAGTCTGTAACATGTACAATTTTGTGGATGATAGCTAGAGAGAAAAGCAAACCAACCAACCAACCAACCACCGCTGCTTCGTTAGCTACATCCTGGGGCTTTACAATGTTGCTGGGGGAAAAGTTACATTATCTTTTATTTGTTCTATTTTTCCCAAAACACTTTTTATGCCCCTTTGAAAGATAGAACTTTATCTTATCTCTGCATTTGAATACGAGTTTATTTTGCATTCTGCTACAAGACATAATAAGGTGAGAAGGAATTCTGTTTCCCTTCTCTAGAGAAGAGACCAAAGCCCACCCAGCCTGTGACACTTACAATGTGCCTGAGCAGGTCACTTCACCTCTTTGGCCCTCAGCTTCTTCACCTGTAAAGTGAGGATAACATTTGCCCTGCCTCCCTCACATCTCACAAAGCCATGGGGTTCAAATAAAGTAATATATGGAAAAAGATCGGGAATGTCAAAGACACTTTTCCATACAGTCTTTTTTCTTTTTATTTTTGGTCTAATAAAATGAATTCAATTACTAAGCAATTATTTGTATATTTTGACTTTTTTAAATAAATCATCATACTGGGGGATCTTACACCTTTTATAACAATCCATGCATCAATTGTATCAAACACATTTGTACATATGTTGCCATCATCATTCTGAAAACATTTTCTTTCTGCTTGAGCCCTTGGGATCAGCTTTTTCCCCTCCCTGCACACCCTCGTAGAAAGTCTTATTTCTCTGGTGTCTAGAGAATAGCACTCCCATGACTCCCACAAGCGAGTATATGGGCCTTTTGAACAACCACCTTTTCAGCAGTAGTCTTGTTCTAAGGCCACACACTAGGAGCTCAATTGAATGGCTCCTTGTGAACATTCTCTCTTCTTCTGTCTGGAAAGCTTCATTTGGGGGAGTCAGAACGATCATAAACATTGCTCTTTCTTTCCCTAGCTTCGGCATTATGTGGGAGACTAAGACACTCTCCTGTGTTCAAAACTGCCCTGGTTTACATTTGTTGACCTAGGCAATGACTACGGAAGGCTGAAGACTTGCATTTGAATTATAGTGTCGGCCAAGTATATGACCTGTCCCATGGACTCCCGGGAAAACAAATATGTTTGAAGAGAAGTCCAGCCAGAATGCTCCTCAGAAGGGAACACTTTGTTTGGTGTTCATGCATTCAGGAGGTCCAGTCTTTGGAGGACAGCAGCCCTGGTAAAGACCAGGGTCAGCAAGTAAGAGAAAGACCCTCAAGATGAACGGACTCCAGCACAACGATTGTGAGCAGATGTCGGACCAGGCAGTGTTTGGGCATTCTGTCCAGCTCACTCTAAACCAGAATCAGCTCCATGGCACCTAACAATAAGCCAATGACGAGGAACACACACAGATCAAGAACAACAAAGAAAGCATCTCAGAGTTCGATCAACGACGTATATGTTCACTCTGGTGGCTTCTGGTGAAGACGAAGTGAAATAAGAAGCCAGGCAGAGTGCCATGTAAATTACCAAATTCCTGCACATCAACATACCTTTTTAAAGGAACAGATGACTGGCTAAAATACTGTACTCACTGGCTCTCTTCTGAAGCCTGGCGCCACCTTGTGGTCAAAGCCTGTTGTTCTGACACTATCTGAGAGGATCTTTTGATATTTGGAAACAATACACAAGGACAAAGAATGTGCAGAAGGAACCAGGGATGGGCAAAATGAGTTGCACATTAATAGACACTTTGTGTTTACTGATGAAAGAAATCCCAAGGCAAGAATGAGGTCTCTGCTTCTAACCCACTACCAGAAAGTGCAACACAACTCTTAGCAATTCTGTAAGTGGAGTAGAATTGCTGCGTTGGGTAACTGAGACGAAGTCTTTATAGGAGTAGGCGGCCTTTTCTTTCTGTGGAGTGACTCAGTGGGGTTGAACTGACCTTAACAGCACTCAGCAGGCAATGCACAACCTACTGAAGCATCAGGGAGAAAATACAGGAAAACAGAACCTTCCTTCAGGGTTTCCAAGACCGTAATTGTTATGGAAGCAGACTAATCAATTTCCAAAAGAACAACTGACTGTTCGGTTAGCAGCTACATGCTAACTACATGCAACTGCTGCGCCACCAGGCTTCTTCTGAGATCCTGTAAGGTTTTGTGTCTGCACTTTACAGCTAAAAATGTTGTTTGAATTTAAATTCTATCTTATATTGAAGGAATCTTAATGACATAGTAGGCTAATATTCAGTTGCTAACTTCAGTCAAGGGCAGAGGTTCAAACCCTCTAGTTCAGCGATTGCCAACCTGTGGGTTGTGACTCTTTTGAAGGTTGAACAACCTCTTCACAAGGGTCACCTAAGACCATCGGAAAACATGTATTTCCAATGGTTTTAGGAACCATGACATCGTTCCTCTATCCATCTCCTGGTGAGTTCACCCACACAGATATGCCCACATACCAGTACCCGGCGTGAAGACTGTTATGTTACCCATGCTACACCATACTTCAAGATAACATTCATTTGTAATTAGAAATGTTTCACAATATATAATTATTTTTGTGATTAATCACTACTTTAATTATGTTCAACTTGTAACAATGAAAATATACCCTGCACACCAGGGTATTTACATTGATTCATAACAGTAGCAAAATGACAGCTGTGAAGTAGCAACAAAAATGTTATGATTGGGGGTCACCACGGCATGAGGAACTGCATGAAAGGGTCATGGCATTAGGAAGGTTGAGAACCTCTGCTCAAGAACAATGAGGATGTCTCCTATAAGGAGTTGCAGCTCACAACGTCTCAATAGTTCCACCCTAGCACTGTTAGAATAGACTTGACGGCAGTGAATTTATATTGAAGGGTCAATTAACGAATTCAACAGGGAAGCCTGTGTAATTAGGAGGTGTCGATGGGAAGAAGTATCAGAAGTTCAAAAAACACGCAATCAAATTGATATCAAGGAGAGTGGATGTAGTGAAGACCAAAAGCCCACCAGCAAGACAATTGGACAGTCCCTCTCAGAAGGTTCACACAAACTGGATGGCACTGATGAAACACATAATGATCTTCGAGTCCAGCGGCTCTCCATCTGTGAGTCACAACCCCTGCAGAGGTCAAAGAACCTTTCACCGCTCCTCTATCCATCTACAGATGGGTTTGCCCACATGCAGATATGCCCACATACCAATCCTCGGTATGAAGACTGTTATCCAAGTTTCAAGACAAAATTTCATTATCTGCAATTAGAAACAAATATTTTACAATATGTAATTATATAGTTGTGATTAAATCACTGCTTTAGTTACGGTGTGTTCAATTTGCAACAATGAAAATACATCCTGCATAGCAGACATTTATATGACGATTCGTAACAGTAGCAAAATTAGTTATGAAGTAGCAATGAAAATAATTTTATGGTTGGGGGTCACAACAGGAGGAACTGTATTAAAGGGTCCCACATTCGGAAGGTTGAGAGCCACTTTTATGACTTCCTCCCTTTCCTATTAACATCTTTATGTGTTGTTGTACCGCACTAATCATGTTAGTTTCCTTTGGTCATTTATATTTAAGATCACTTGGTACATGGTAGTCAAGTTAGATGTCTCAGTGACAGGAGAAATGGTTCCAAGTATAGGAAGTGGAGGGTAAGGGAAGTTGATAGCATTGATTATATAACCTCATCCCACAGGATTGAACAACAGAATGATGTGAATGTATATATTAGAATGTTAAGAGGTCAAGAATATATATATATACATACACACACACACACACACACACACTTGGATTAATGCTGTGTCCAATCACATGACACCAGAAATGCAATGGCTATCTTATTCTTAGTGATTTGTAGACTGCAGAAAATGAGCTGAACTGTAGAATATGAGAGAGGCACCCCATTGGCACAGTGGTTACACAGGGGGCTGCCAAGGACAAGGTTGTCAGTTTGAAATCATCTGCCAGTTCTCGGCACAAAGAGGCTTTCCACTCCTAGGAAACCCCCAGGATAGTTAGACCCTGTCTTGGAGGGTCAAATAGATTAGCTGAGTTTGAGTAAACTAGCAATAAAGATGACCACAAATCTCTTCGTGGAAAGGTACGCTTCATGTGTATACACTGTCAATGAGACATACACAGTTTTTATCTTCATTATAATTTATTCAGTGTAGTTTAAAGAAGTTAAAACAATACAAAACACAGACACTTTAGACAGAGTATCAACGAGCTTTAAAACCAAAATCGTTGAGGCAAATGATCGTTTTACACACATCACTCATCTCTAAATTTACATCTTATTATACAAAGGGACTAGTAACACACACAAGTCTAATTCTGCATAAGCCTAATTATCAAGCAGCAAAATGACATTGCATCAGAGCACAGCAAAGGGGTGTGCTTCAGGACACCACAGCAGCAGGAGGTGGGGGGGCTCTGCAGAGAACCAGCCTGGAGAGTAATGCTAATGGTTCTTGTGGAGCAGGCAGCCCAGGTACATTAGCAAGAGGAAAATGTTCTTTCTGTTCTAAGTTGAAAACTACAAGATACTTTTAAAAGCAGACAATACAAGGAGCTTTAGTTCTAAACTCCATGACAAAACACTATTCCATTCGTTTCTTGAAAATCTACAAATTCCAAGTACTGCTCAGTGATTTTTCAAAGTGAACAAAAGCACTTGGAGTTTACCAAAGGCTAAAGTGATGATACTGGTTACATATTACATTAAAACAGCTTTTAAGAAAATTTGATTTAAAAAGACTGCATCACTGATGTGTAATAATTTCAAAACTTGTCACACTTAAAAATACACTACTTTGCATTCTTTCAACACATTTTGGTTTAAAATGTCCCAATTTTGTGAAACTCTATATGTTCAGTAAAATAACATTTTGACCTTGTTCTTAAACCTTTTAGCATTTAAAGAACCAGGTCAAACGTATAAACTGGTTGTCCACCGTGTAACAAGGTATTTAATGTTCTCACTATGAAAACATTATTACAAAACCCATTATTTGAATTTTAGCATGGTATGCACATTAGAAACCAAAAACATTCAACAAGCATTTTGCACTTTTTGGCACTTAAATGAAAGCAATGCTACCTGTATAACTGCACTGGCAATTTTCACAAAAGTTTCAAAGCATCAGAGAGCGACTTGGGAAGAGCTGGGAAAGAAATGAAACCATGTACCAGGGTCCTCCACTCCAGACTGAGGTCTCCCAAGTGGTCTGCTTACTCCATTCATCATTCTTTGTGAGGACTCAGGTAAGACTAATACTTTGTTTTTAATGCTTATAAAAATGTTAATAACAGACACAGGGCAGCCCATCTCATCCTAAGAGACTGAGAATGCACTTGTGAAGTAGTTCTAACAAGATCACTGCAAAAGCACTCTAACATGAAAAAGGAACAGGCCACTGTTTATAAACACAAGAGCTTTTGTGCTTTTTTTTAAAAGGAATTCACTTGCAGGATTTTCCTATTGCTATCACTGATCTTTTTAACTTCCTTAGTTGAAAATTAAAGTATGGTGAATGTGGGCTATTAATATATTTGGGGGTATATTTCTCAAGTAAATTAGGCATAAAATATTTTAAATTTTCATAAAATAAGGCATTCTTAGAAGTAAACAGTCTATAAATAATACCAACACATATGCCTTTACATGAATCCACTTCAAGTAAGTTGGGGGCAACCTTTTGCTGACTTGGAGAGATGTCGGTCATCTTTCTTTAAAGCTGAAAGAATAGTTAAGTTCTGCTGAGATGTTTTTCAGTAAACATCACTCCCTATAAAATATACTCACTGTAAGGCAGTCCACAGCTCCAAACATTAGACTCAATTTAGATGTAACTCTCTAGGCATTAATGTTTTCCTCACCAATGATCATTTTAATGTGCTATTTAGCTAATATGAAGCAAAAAATTAATGCTTGGAACTGATGTCAGCTTTGTTAATCTCTATTCACAAACATCGAAAAGGGCCCCCAAGAGGGACTAAAGACTGTCCTGACTCTTCCCTTGACAAAATATTTAAAACTGAAACTATGCTCTTTGATTTCACTTAGCATCGCCAATGAGCTCCCATGGCAGCAAAGGGATGTTCACTGGGAATACAACTTGGGGTAGATCAAGTACGGTCAGCTGTGACTATGCAAACAAGGCCATCAGCATGAAATACAAGGTATCAAATAGAACTGCACACTATCATAAAACAGCGGTGCTATTCTACAACGACCAGTCCTGGAGAAAACCAAAGGGAGAAACCATAAAGACCTTGGATTAATAAAATAAATGGGCTTTGCCATTCATTCTTCAATAGAGCCACTAACTTTAATAAATAGAAAGCTTTCTAATCCCCATGTCTCCTAAACAGTCAGTGCAGAGTTCAGGTTAAGTAAGACAAACAGCGGAAATCTGGCAAGAATTGCTGTACAGTCCAGTGGGCACTGTCACCCACTCTTTCCCGTCCACACCATGGACCTCTGAGGTCCCGGTCACTGAATTGCTCCTGGGGACGGCTTACTTTCCCCACACATGCGCGGGGCATAGATTTCCCGCACAAAGGGTGTAACTGCTCCTGCTCCTCCTACAGTGGAAGGGTTTTTTTGATTCTGAAATGAACCGCTCTAAAATCCTGTAGAGGTTACTGCCTCACCTCAGGGGGCTAAAAAAAAAAAGTGCACCTCATTGAAAATAATCATTTTTAGCAACAAATAAGTCAGAATTATGCTCACCAATAAATAATTGCTATACTGGAAAGAAAACTATTTGCAAATAACATTTTAAATCTAGCCTAAGAGACCATAACTGTTGAAAATGCACCACAGATAGCACTGAGAAAAACCCTGCCAACTGATTGTAGCACAATGCTTTCTGACTACAGAGCAGGTGTGTTTAAGATTTACTGAAAGAGCTTTCAAGAACGAAACTGACCAATTGTAATCTTACACAAACAAGTGTGCAAAAGGGTTAGATTAAAACTATCATTTCATACTCCAGAGTCTCCTCTTCTGAATCACTCTTCAAATCAGTCATCCACAGCTGCCCTCTTCCACAGGCTGGTGACGTGGCGTTGCCTAAGTGAACGCTCTCCCACTGCCTGCTGCTTAATGTCGGCAGGAAGCGCTGGAAAAAGCCCTGCTCGACGCATGAATCTGTCACGCTAACGTGTTACTTTGAATGTTATTTCATTTATTCCAAGGGTTTTGGCAATTTCTCCTGCCTTCAACATCTCATGGGTGAAAATGCATCTTGGCTTTATTTAGTTCCTTTCTTGGGCCCTGTAAAACACGTTGTCGGTGCTCTGCAAGAAAATGTGGAGTTGCGGTCATTCCTCAAGCGATGGATACTGGATGCGCTGAAGTCAATGTGCGCCAGGCTGCCCTGTTTCCGTGCTTTTCAACTCACACAATGACTTTTTGATTCAATGCTGAATTGTAGTGCAATCTTTCTGAAGACATTTCTATATGCAAAGTGAACTTTACATGTCTTATATCAGCAACACACAACTCCATTTACGTGGTGACACTATGACAAGCTATGAACACGTGAACAAACACATGCCTAGACGACGATGACAAGTTAAAATGTGAAGAGAAAAACATAAAAACATACATTCAGGACTAATCAAATGCGGTGTCCCATCCTGTAAATATGGTAATGTTTACCATATTTGCACCAATGCAAGAAAAAGCCTGAGTGCCCAGGAACATGAGTAGAACACTAGTAAAGCTAAAAGATTATGTTAAGATGAAATGGTCCAATTTGGTTTCAATTCCCTTTATTTTATATGGCTTACATATAATTTCTTAATTGGACTTAAAATCCAAATACAAACGTTCTTCTTTTAGTAAATTTTAAAACCAAGTCACTAAAGACAAAGGGTCCCAGTCGGCTTTTACCTCCCAGAGCAAAGCCACACCGGGGTCAGCGGCCTTCCTCGGCAGGTGTCTTCCTCTGGCGCGTGGATCTGATCCTGTGTTGAGAGGAGGACGAAGTGTCTGCTTCTGTTTCTAATCGTGATGGCTCATGATCGCCCTCCTGGGATCCTGTGTCTCCCACTAGTTCCCGCAGAAACTTGAATTTAGACAAAAATAGATGCCACACAAAATACCAACCTACAGAGGGGAAAAAATAGTAAGAAAAGTTTTTAGATCCAAGGCTACATATTCAGGAAACAAAAACCAATGAGGCCTGAGGAGCATGTAATAAACAGCTTATGTAATATAAACAAATATACAAGCCAATATCTTGTATATAGTAAAAAATATAACACTGACTAATAAACACAGATCACGTGCAAGGGATACACATATCTGCTCTTAGGAACCCTGGAATCCAAACTTGGTCCGTCTACTACAATTGCAATGATGGCAGTACTGTCAATGAAAAGTGCAAAGAGCTTTCTCTCGCCTCCTTGCTTCCGAGATGACGAAGAAAAGGCGCAACTACAGGCGCGTCAAGAAGGGTCGAGGCCACGTGCAGCCCATCCGCTGCACGAACTGCGCCCACTGCGTGCCCAAAGACAAGGCCATCAAGAAGTTCGTCATCAGGAACATCGTGGAGGCTGCGGCCGTCCAAGACGTCTCCGAGGGCAGTGTCTTCGACGCATACGTGCTTCCCAAGCTGTATGTGAAACTGCACTACTGTGTGAGTTGTGCCATCCACAGCAAGGTGGTTAGGAACCGGTCACGTGAAGCCCGGAAGGACCAACCCCCCCGCCCCTCCCGATTCAGATCTGCAGGTGCTGCCCCACGACCTCCTCCAAAGCCGATGTAAAGATTAGAAGCTGAAGAAAAATAAGCCTAAAAGGAAATAAAATGGAAATTGTTCTTTAAAAAAAAAAAGAGAAAAGAAAAGTGCAAAGAGTTGGAGTTGGGAAACTAAGAGAACACTCAGCATTTCTCAAGCTACAGGCACGGACATACAAATGAAAGCCTCCCAGTTAAAGGATTCTGTGGGCAAAAAAAAATAAGAATGCAAGAAACAGCAAAAACAACCCCCCAAACACAAAGAACACACAGTACCAAAAGGAACTAGTCAACACTGAACCATTTCAGAAGGAAGTTTATAACCAGGAACTGATGGTATTGAAAGAAAATGTCCAACCTGCATGGAAGACACCAGCTGAAAACATGACTCCAGAAATTGAGTCTACCAATTGAGATTATTTCAACAAATATACGCTGATTTGTTTATGCTGAGAAACCTGCAGGATAGCTACCTGGCCAACAGATGATAGCACTGAGAAACACGGCAATTCCAGAACTTAATTGTGCGAGAGGAGTCTGTACATAAACCGAGGCAGACCTTTGAACAGAAAGAGGGGACACTGTAGTGTGTAAAACCAGGAAAGGTGGTGAAAGGGCTACAGTAGTATTTTACCACTACTTATTCAATATGTAAACTGAACAAGTAATCTGAGAAGCTGTACTAAATGAAGATGGCTATGGGCCAGAATCGGAAGACTCCTTTAACAACCTGTGATGTGCAGAACGTAATCTTGCTTGCTGAAAGGACTTGAAGCCCTGGCTGAAGAATATGAAAGAAAGCCTCCTAGCTGAGCCCTGGTGGCACAATGGTTGTGTGCAGGACTGCGGCCCACAGGGTTGACTGTTCACATCCAGCAGCAGCTCTCCAGGAGCAAGGCTGGGCTTCCTATTCCCACCAGGGCAGTGAGGCAGGGGAAAAAAGAAAAAAGAAAGAAAATTTGCCAGTAGTCATCCACTGATGGCAGAGACCCATTTAACCACATTCCATTTAAAGAACGCATCCAATGGGCATTACACTTCAACATAAGAAAATAAAATTCTCACAACTGGAAAACTAAACAAAGAAAAATGTGAAGCTAACAAGGATTTAATTTTCCTTAGATCCACAACTAATGTCCATGAAAGGAGCAGACAGAAATTAAATGACTCATTGCATTCAGTGCATCTGCTGCAAAAGACCTCCTTATGTCAAGTACTCGAAAACAAGGAGGTTGCTTTGAGGGTTGAGGTGTGCCTGACCTAAGCCCTAGGATTTTCAATCACCTCAGATGCATGTGAAAACTGAACAATGAATATGGAAGACTCAAGAAGTATCAGCATCTTAAATCACTTTTGTCGGTGAATGTCACATTCCAGGGACTTCCAGAAGAATGAAGGAGCACCAAGAGAGTGCTCCTTTCAAGCGTGACTTCAGTCTCATACATTGTGGCCATGCTCTCGGGACGGGTCCATCATGTGGGGTAAGGTCGAGGGTCAGTGATAAGGGGACTTGGTGAGAGGGATGAGCAGCGGCTGCAGTGATGGTCTCAAACATATCATTTGTGAGGATGCTGAGCAGTCTTTTGTTTTGCTGTGCTTGGGGTTGCCATGAGTCACAATAAACTATTATATTAAGATTTTAAAATTTAGCATATATTCCTGAGTAAATGCCTTTGATGTTTGCCTCAGTACTCACACCTCAATACTACTTACCAAAAGCAAGTTTGCTTCAATCAGAAAGTCACTAAAATTCAATGGGAGGAGTCAACTGCACTCTAGTGAAAACTCATCGGCCAGGGTCAAGCTATGCAGACGCTTCTATTTCCACACAAAATTCTTACTTTTCTTTAATTGCTTCTGCATCTTAAGTTCAAGATTTTAAAAAAATACAGTATCTTCATGTCAGATTTCTAAAAAGTCCAGATAATTTAGTTTTTGCCTTACAAAAACTTGTAGTGGAGGTTCATACAACTCATCACAATACATGCAGACATCAATTGTGTCAAACACATTTGTACATTTGTTGCCATCATCATTCTCAAAAAATATGCTTTCTACTTGAATGCTTGTTATCAGCTCATTTTCCCCTTCTCTACCAACTGCCCCCCCCCACTGAAAGTTTATAAATTATAACTACTTTGTCATGTCTTACATTATCCAACGTCTCCATCCACTTTTCTGCTGTCCATCCTCCAGGGAGGCGGTCATATGTAGATCCTTGTAATAGGTTCCCCCTTTCTATCCCACCTTCCCTCTACTCTCCCGGTATCGCCACTCTCACCACTGGTCCTGAGAAGTTCATCTGTCCTGGATTCCCTTATGTTTCCAGTTCTTACCTGTACCTGTGCACATCCTCTAATCTAGCTGGATTTGTAGAATTGGGATGATAATGGGGGGAGGGGGGAGCATTTAAGAACTAGAGGAAAGTTGTATGTTACATCATTGCTACATTGCACCTTGACTGGCTCATCTCCTCCCCAGACAACTCTTTTAAACAACTAATCAAGTCACAGTTTATATTGCGGGAATTTTAAGTTCACTAAGCCGTAGATGCCCACTAACAAGGAACAATCAATAAGGGAGTATGAGTATACGGGACAGAGCCTGAACCTATAATTGGTTGTTCTGAAATATCAGGAGCATGAAATAAATGAACGAAACCATGGCCACATAGACTTTCATGCTAGCATGCTTTCTTAATGCTCTACTTTAAACATCCTGGCTTTTTAAAAACAACGTAGTAGACATAGCATGCTTTTGTTATATATATGGATTGTGGTAAGAGTTGTTATGCGTCTCCAATAAAATGATTGAAGAAAAAAAAGTTTGTTTTAATTCATTGCTTTCTTAAGACTCTCTAAAAAAGTCTCAACACCATGCCTTCTACAGACTAACCAACTCACCTTCAGTGATTTCAACCATCCCTAGTTGGTGCTTTCCTTTGCACTCTGGACCCAAGTGCTAACTGAACATGGCAAAAATATTGTGGGGTCGAGTGTATGTTGGATAAAAACATACACTTATTTTCAGGGAATTTCAAATTACCACGCTCCCCTGCCACTCTGGAAATTCTTTATAAACCAGGAGCAGCAATGTAGTGCACAAAACACTAGAGAAGAAGCCCGGCGTCTCAGTTCTGACAGAGGATTCCAAGGGCTCCTGAGGGGCATAGAACTGAGAAGGGGCCTCATGCCTGGCACCGAGAGCGTGTGCTCAGGGCAGTTCTGAGTCGGAGCCACTTTACGGACAGCAGACGAAGACACTGCCTGGTCCCGTGCCAGCCTCAGGATCCAATATCACTGAGCTATGAGGATTAGTCAACGTGTTAATCCGTCTCAGTAAGGGTCTGCCTCTTTTTCACCGACCCTCTACTGTGACATACCTAAAATACAGGCGGCTCCATGTTGTCATCTTTGCCATCGACAGGCAATCCGGCTGTACTTCCAAGACAGCTCTGTTTGCTCTTCTGGTAGAGTCAATATTTTACACCTAGAAAGCTGATCCAGAGGCACCAGCAACGGTTTTGTGTGTCCCTCATTCACTATCCAGCTTGCACATGAATGGATGATTGGAAAATACCACGGTGAAGGTCACCTTAGTCCTCAAAGTGACGTCTCTGCTTTTTAACACTTTTAAGTGGTCCTTTGTAGATCTACATCCTTTGATTTCCTGGCTGATGCTTCTATCCATTGTGGATCCCAGTAAAAGGAAATCCTTGACATTGACAATGTCATTATTTGTCATTATTTTATATTACGATACAAACCACGGGTTCGATATATTACATTATATATATCGAATATATAATATTACATTCGTTATATTGCGATATAAACTACGACTCGTGGGCCACATGTGGCCTGCTGAGGACATTTATCCGGCCCGCTGGGTGTTTGTGCCGCCACTGCTGTCCTTAGCAGCCGACTCATCCCGGGCCCGCAGTGAGTTTGATCATAGTTTTGGTGTTTTATTTTAAACTATAGTCCAGCCATCCAATGGTCTGAAGGACAGGGAACTGGTCTCCTGTTTAAAACGTTTGAGGACCCCTGGTAAAGCATATCAAAGGCCCCAGTGTTTGATTATTTCTCAGTAAGGCTTCAATTTTTGCCTCTTTGTTTCCAGCAAGTAAAGTGATGTCAGTCTTCCCCCAATCCAGATGTCCCAATGTCTCAAGAGTTGTTGTTCAACATATAGGCTGAGTAAACATGTGGGTAAACCAATATAAAATATCACTAGGAGGAGTTCCAATTCCAACATAGACGGGATTTATTTCTAATACAATGAGCTTAGCTATTTCTCTACAACCTCTCAGGAATACACTTGTTTTAATCAAGTTACAGTTCCTTCAAAACAAAAGGCTCAATCAAAACAGTGGTTTCCAAAGGGATCACATGGATCAGTTAAGTTCAAGGGTGAGAGGGCAGTCAGCTCATTAGACCAGAACCAATATATTCTGGGGTTTCAAAAGGATAGTCTTGATTTTCTTGAAGGACTTAGGATCCCGGGGGTTACTAGGAAATTGTGACCACAGCTTTAAGTCCCTTGCAGATTGCTCTTTTGATGTGTTATAATCAAAGAGCACAGAATTCGTTTGGGGGGAAGGGCTAGCACAGGGGTGCTCAATACATCGATTGATCTACTAGTGGGTGGCAAATGTAGTGTCCGTGGATCGCATATCATTCAATCACTGGTTATTCTGATAAAGCAGCTTTCAGTTCAAGGTAACAGAAACCTCAAACCCAGTGTAACCCAAACGAGGGCACTACAATAAACAAATAGGACTGCCTCATAAAATCCAAGTAGAAGATGGTCTTACTAGTGATTAGACCTGTGCCCTGAGGTCGTTCTCAGCATTGCATTTCTCCAGTGTCCAGGCTTCACTTGCCTTCCTGCTTCTCCAGTTTCCCCTACCCCCAGCTTTCTATCACTTCTCAACCTCAAAAACACAGGCTAGAACCTCGGTGCCAACATGGGTCATGTGTCAGCCCCAGAGCAGTCTGTTTTAGCCAGGGGCTATTTGCTTTATGAGATAGAGGGACTGGGAACAGCTTTGGGAGGAGCACTGGCAGCTGCTCTCTGCCCCCTGCCTCACAGGGACCCCAAGGATGGAAGGATGAAACGCCGCACTGCTTCCTACGATCATGGGCACAGCCGACTGTTGTGCTCCATCGGGTTTTCGTGGTCTGTTCTTTGGAAATAGAACACCACATCTTTCCTCAGAGTTGACTTTTCTCTAGGAAAGAAGAATTCCACCCTGAACTACATGGGCCCTCAACAAGCAAAGGGTGTTTGTGGAGATAAGAGGGAAATAGCTAAGATGGGCTAGAGCAGCTATTCTCAGCCTTCCTCATGCGGGACTCTTTCATACAGTTCCTCATATTGTGCTGAGTGACCCCCAACCATAAAATGATTTTCATTGCTACTTCATCACTGTCATTTTGCCACTGTCATGAATCATAATGTAAATATCTAATATGCAGGATGTATTTTCATTGTTATAAATTGAACCTAAGTAAATATGTATGACAAACAAATGAGATGTTGTCTTGAAGCATAGTGCAGCATGGTTAACTTAACAGTCTTCATGATGGGTACTCATATGTGAGCATATCTGCATGTAGGCAGAGCAGTGTCTCGGTTCCTAAGACCATGAGAAATATGTGGTTTCCAATGGTCTTAAGTGGCCTCTGTGAAAGAATTGTTCTACCTCCAAAGGGGTCTCAACCCACAGGTTGAGATCAGCTGGCCTTGAGGAAGATCTTCAGGAAAGCTGCCCCCACCATTAGCCTGCATAGCGTAGTGGTTAAGCCCTTGGCTACCATTCAAAAGGCAATCTGCTGTCCTAAAGATTACAGCCCACAGTTCTACTCTCCCTGTTTGGGTCCCTGTCAAACTCACTGACATGGCTTCTAACTGACAAGGACCCAAAAGACTGGAGAGAACTGCCCCTGTGGGTTTCCAAGACTCTAACTCTTTTCTGATAGTTAAAAAGCTCCCTCTTTCTCTCAAAGAGAGGCTGGTGGTTTTAGACTGCTGACCATGCAATTTGCAGCCCAACACGCAACCACTATATCACTAGGGCTCCCTAAAGGGCCACTATGAGTTGGAATACTGCACATGACAGGCACATAAAAAATTGAAGGAGCAACTCAAAAAATCACCCAAAAGCTAAACTGGTGATTCATGTGTTGAAGCCTGGTCTCTCCCTCTCCTGTGGAGATATAAATAATACCACACACACACACACACACACACACCCTGGTGGATTAATGATGTGCCAAGACATGAAGACAACATCATACCGGCATGTACCAGGGAACCAACAAAGAGGTCTGCTGGGCCAGCTCCAATCCTAACTACGTGGACACACACACACACACACACACACACCTCACAAGCCCTCAGAAGAATGCCTGAGGACAGTACTACAGCTACAGCTTAGGGAGAGGGGCTTGTTGGGAGAAATGCTAAGGGATGCAGAGGAAGGAGAGGTCATCCTGGTCTACCAAATCCCAAGGACAATGTTCCTGCTGGGAGCAAATAATGGAAGGTGGGAGGACCCTAGGCTGGCCCCCCACGGGACATGGCATCCATGGTGCTGCTGGAGACAGCACTGGAGACCTAGTGCGGAATAGTGCACAGCCTGGCGCCATTACGCTGGCGCGAGGCACTTAGGGCATGCAGCACAGTAGCAGGGGAAGCAGAGTGATGAAAGCTCTGGAGAATACCAAAAATAGACTTGGGAAACAGAGCGTGGCACCCAATCAGACTTCACTGGAAAACACACGTAAAGGCCAACAAACAGATCTTGAACTATTTATAGGCTTTTTCACTCTTGTCAGTGCTTTTCTTTTTGTTATTGTTATTTTGTATGCTTTTGCTGTTGTTTTGTTGGTTTTGACTTCCTTTGTTGTTTTATTTGGCTTTGACTGGTTTTTACATTTATTAATGCATCTGCATGTCCAGCAAGATAAGATAGGCGGGACAAATAATTCAAAGATGAAAAGAATGGAATCAACGGTGGGGGGAGGAGGGTTCCAGAGAAGGTCAGGGAGAGGTGGAGGGAGGAGGAGGAAAGGGAGGGGGGAGAAAAGAGATGGAGGAGGGAGAGAGGGAACAACAAGTGAACTAAAGTCAATGGAAGGAAGGCCTTAGGATGTCAAGTAGGACTAAATCAAGGGCAATGTAGCAGTAAGGAATTACTAAATCCAAGTAAAGGCCAGACATGATGGTGGGAAAAGAGGAAAGTAAAAAGAAAATAAAGGAAAAAAAAAAACCAGGAGTCAAAGGACATTTATAGATACCTAAATACAGGCATGTACATATGTAAATATATGAGAGGGGACTAGAACTATGTACTCCTATCTATATGTTAAGAATTAAGGTTGCAGATGGACACTGGGTCTTAACTCAAGCACTCCTTAACACAAGAACACTTTTTTTTAAACAATCTGGCATATTGTGATGCTCACCTTCCCGACACAATCCCTCAAGACAAAATGGGTGCAAATGTGGTGAAGAAAACTAAAGGCACCCAACTATCAAAGATATAACATGCTTGGAGATAAACAAGCAGTTATATAACTCAGAAGCAACAAAATCCCATGAACGAAGCACACCAGCCTGTGTGATCATGTGGTGTCAATGGGACCATGTATCAGGCATCGAAGACCCATAATGAAATCATACTCAAGGTGAATGGGGGTTGGGCGGCATGGAATGGAGACCTAATGCCCATCTATAGACAATTGTACAACCTGTCATAGAGGGATCACAGGGAAGAGATGTGCCAGTCAGGGTGCAGTATAGCACCAAATAGTTCTTGGGTACTTCCCACTATCATGATCTCTATCTACCTTACAAATCAGATTAGGCCAGCACATGCACACAGTCACAGATAAGAGCCCAACACAGGGAATCCAGAATAGATAAAACCTCTCAGGGCCAACAAGAATTATAGAGCTACCAGGAGGATTAGGGGAGGGTGGGGGAGAAAGGGGCAACTGATCACAAGGATCAACCTAGAATCCCCCCCAAGGGGACAAATAACTGAAAAGTGGGTGGGGCGATAAAGGAAATATAAGACAAGGAGAAAAAAATTTATAACTTATCAACAGTTTGTGAAGGAAGGTAGTCAGGCGAGAGAAAGGGAAGAAATGGAGAGCAGATACCGGGGGCTCGAGTGGGAAGAGAATGCTTTGAAAATGATGGCAGCCACCTATGTGCAAATGTACTCGACATACTAAAGGAAAGGACTGTATGGATTGTGTTAAGAAATATAATTTAAAAAATATAAGCAAAAGCCCCAATAAAATATTTCAAAAACAAAAAACTAATTAAAAAACAAAAACCTTTAGTCTTAGAAATGAGTTTTAAAAATGGGAATAGTAATACCAGGAGGGTAGGGGGAAGATTGGGGGAGAATGGCAGTAAGGGGAACTTATTGAAATGATTGACGAAAAATTCTCCCACCCCTAGGGCGATGAAAAACAGAAACGGGCCTAGGGGGACAGCAGTAGGTGTAAGATATGAAAACAACGGGCTGAGCCCCGGTGGCGTAGTGGTTGTGCACGGGACTGCAGCCCACTGGGATGGAGGTTCAATTCCAGCTCCACGGAGCAAAGGCTGGGCCTCCTACTCCCACCACCTGAGGGCAGTGATACCAAAAAAAAAAAAAGATATGAAAACAACAATAATTTATAATTTATCAAGCGGTCACGAGGGTGGGAGGGGGGAGGAAGGGGAAAAAAGGAACTGATACTATGGGCTGAAATAGAAAAATAGAAAGGAAATGTTTAGGAAATGATGGCAACGCATGTACAAATATGCTTTGTACAATTGTATGAAATGTTATAATACCTGAAAGAGCCCCCAATAAAATGACTAAAAAACTCACGTTAGCCTTTTTAGATTGCTCTTGTTTTCTTTCAGATCTCTATACAACACAACCGCTGATGAACATCCATACAGGAAAGGTCCTCAACCTCTTGAGCAATGAACTTTTCCCGGGGAGATGTCAGGGCTTCATGGATTTTTTTTAAGCTTTTTTTTTTTTGGAGGGGGGGCATCACTGCCCTCTGGTGGTCGTGGGAGATACCCAGCCTTGCTCCTGGAGAGCTGCTGCTGGATTTGAACAGCTAAGTCTGTGGGCTGCAGTCCCGCATTCAACCACTACGCCACCGGGGCTCAGCCCGATTTTTCTTTTTCTAAATAAAATTCAAAGACAAAGGGGCGAAGACAGAAGGGAGAATAACCACAGACACCCAGGCTGTCTTTTACTGATAGGGGCTCCCTCTGCAGTGCCCCCCACTTACACCTCTGTGCCAAGAGCAGACAGGACACGTCTTACACACAATGCCTTCTCTCGAAACTTGACACTCACATAGGGGAATGCATGTCCCTGCAAAAGAGAAATGTGAGGGGGAAAAAAAAAGACAGCTAAAAAAGGGAATGGAGGAAAAACTGTCCATGAGCATATGACCTACAGTCAGAAATGTTGGCTGGATGTTGAAATAAGCATTGTGGTTTGCTTGTTTGCTGTTCTCAAAGTCTGTGCCTTGCTCTGCTCCAGTCTCACACTGATAAGCCCTACATGTTTATATATATATATATATATATATATATATATATATATATATATAATCTATATCAAACTAGTACTGGCTTGTGTGCACCAGTAACTAATCACCACTTCAAAGGAAGCACTTCATGAAAGACACCCTATATTGTTTTCCTGGGCAAGATAAACATGCGGGCAACAGAAGAACCGTCATCCTAGCAGGTGAACTTTGGTTATGAGCCGGCCTCTTCAATATACCATAAACCCTGGGATAACTATTTTCAGTTTCATTTAGAGCTCACCTTCATTAAAGTATTCTTAATTCCTAAAGGGTTTTTTACATTCAACATCTCAATAACTTATGAATTAGTTAGCCCCAAAATCATTATTTCCACTTTCTAAATAAGATAATGGCACAAATGACTCACAATCATTGTAGAGTCAAGTAATTTAAATAGAGTGGTGAATCTGAAAAGCACACCAAATTTCTCAGATTTTGAGGGTGAAAATATGCCTAAGACACAAAATATTAGAGAGTAAACATTGGACTTGACTACTGTATTAGAGCTTAAATTCTGAGCAGTCTGGTTTGCAAAATGCTTTGCATAGCAATGATAGCCCAAAATTTATTAGCAGAGTTCCCACAGAGAAGAAACTTCCACTGAATTATAAGAATGTAGATAATCATGCCCTCAGATGAGTGCTTAGGAAAGTAGATCATGTACTTCCACTCTGCAGCCAGCCCAGGGAAGGGCAGTCTCTCTTAGGGACTAGCCTGGATGTGCCCTGATAGAGGTTACAGTATAGGGGGTTGCATAGCCATGAGTCATACCCTCCCAGTTGTGGCCTTACTCCCTTGGTCAGAAGGCCCTAGACCAATCTTGTAAGTGCTTTATCTAACACATGTATCCCACTCAAGGTCCTGTTCCTGCTTCTGTTGTCCCGTCTGTAACTGTGATGTACTTATCTGCCAGTAATCATGAATTTGTGAGTTCCCATTGTTCCATGACTTATTTAGGTAGCATCCTGACTATGAATCCTCAAATGCCATTTTGACCTTGTGCTAATGGCTCCCCTCATCCAATGAGATACTTGTGTCTTTCTGTTGTCTCTGTCCCTTTTAAGATTTAAGTCTTCTACTTGAATTATATTTGAGATTGGGGTCTCTCTTGTACCCTAAAACATTATCCAAGGGCTGAGCCCCGGTGGCGTTGTGGTTGTGCGCGGGACTGCGGCCCACTGGGACGGAGGTTCAATTCCAGCAGTGGGGCTGGGCCTCCTACTCCCACCGCCGGAGAGCAGTGATGCCCAACAACAACAAAAAAAAACATTATCCAAGGTTCTTTTTACACTATAAGCCCGGGTGCAACATAACCACATACATCTCTGTAGAGCAGGGATCCTCAAAGCATGGCTCATGGGACACATGCAGTCTGCCAAAGGCATTTATCCAGGCCACTAGGTGCTTTTTTTTGCCTCCGCTGCTGTCCTGCTCCTGGAGAGCTGCTGCTGGATTTGAACCACCAAGCCAGTGGGCCGCAGTCCCACACTCAACCACTATGCCACAGGGGCTCTGGCCTGCACTAAGGGACAGTGAACTGGCCCTGTTTAAAAAGTTTGCGGACCCCTATTGTAGAATGTAGGTTCTCTATGCAAAAAATGCCAACCTAATCTTTTTTTTTTCAACCTAATCTTAAAGGCCTAGGAAAACTAAGTTTTTAACTTGCTCACACAGGCCACTGGTTGAAATGTAATCATATGCAGAGAGAGATAAGGAGATTAACTTGGTGCGTGCTTGGGCAAATGGAAAATCTGCTTCTGTTTGGCAAGTTTAAAAGCAAAAACACCCATGTTGGTGAACTTCTTCTGAAAGTACTCCTATTTGTAGTCCTTCGGAGATTTTTGGAACTTGTTCACTTCTGAGAACTTCTGGATGGCAGAACGTATCACTGCTTTTGCAGCTCACTGCCATGCTCCCTGGGGACTCAAACATAACAGTAAGTGTGCAGACGGTGAAGAACTGAGCTGCCAGGCTTACAACACCAGGCTTATAAGGCCTGAATACTTCAGGGGTGTCTCCGTGTAAGAAACATGGTGCAATGATGGGGAATGAGTGAGGAAGGTAAACGAATCCCTGTGTTTTTCAAGTATCCACTGAGAAGACATGCTGCTAAGGACAGATTCTAAGGTCTGCATCAACTGGCGTGTTTACACGAGGGTTACGTAAGTAGAAAAGCAAAAAGATTAGAACGTGAAGTTCCTGATTCTCCACAAACCCCCCATCTAGAGCTACATACCTGGAAGGTGGGTTGGCACGGAGGCTACAACCACAAGCTCCAACATAAGCAGATGGGGAGGAGGGCGCGGGCCTGGACGTGCTGGCTTCCGCTGCGCACTGGGTACCTGTGATCTCCCCTCAAACAGCGGCAACTCGGCTCCAAAGAACGCTGTGACTCGTGCTTACACATCAGAATGGCAGTATGCCTTTTCAGTGGTGAGCTTTTGAAACAAAAAGTAGCTTGATGGGGCAAAAATCTATGCTGGAGGGGATGGACTTCTCAAGAAGAGTCCTTTCCACCTCAAAGAAGAAAACCGTTGTGAAATGCTTTTTTCATAAATGGGCCTACATCAGCCAATGAGAAGTTAAGTCACTTTGAGGAGAGGAGTGGGGAGAGATTTCCCTCTCCTCGCTCTTCCTACTCACTGGGGAACTTTCCGAACCTTCTCTTAGAAAGGCATCGTGTGGGGATGTCTATGGTCAGACTGTTGCTAGCTTCTTTAAATTATAAGAGAAAGCCACAGGTTACTTATGTCAACATTTTTCATTTTAAAAATACTCTTGTGGGCTGAGCCCCAGTGGCGTAGTGGTTGTGTGTGGGACTGTGACCCACAGGGTTGGCAGTTCAAATCCAGCAACTGCTCTCCAGAAGCAAGACTGAGTGTCCTACTCCCACCAGAGGGCAGTGATGCCCCCCTCAAAACAAACAAACAAAAAACAAAAAATACTCTTGTGAGGAACAGAAACAAGAAGGCGCATGGGTCCTGATAGAATGTGGTCCCTCAATTCTATTTCCCTGGTCATGTTTCTCACCAATAAGAACTTTCTGTTTTCTTAAATGTCTGCAGAATAAGTTCCCCAATTGACCTGTGTACCTTTTCAGAATCTTGACTAGTCCCTGCACCCTTCTGTGCTGACCCATCTGCTGTTCCCAGCAGATCACAGAAGCCACTGTTTTGAGTGGTTCAACAGCATCCCAATATGACCAAAGAGGCCCTGGGGATGGAGTGGTTTATGACTCGAGCTGCGATCCACGAGCCATTCTGCAGGAGAAAGGATGGCTTTCTGAGCTTTAGTCTCGGAAACTCAGGGTCAGTTCTGCCTTGTCCTACAGGGTTGCTTTGGGCTGACATCAACAAGATGGCGGGGTGGAAATGACGTACCCTGCTGTGGTCAAGGTTACGGCCTTGGAAGCCCTAATGGGCAGTTTGACTCTAACCTAGCAGGTATGCTATCAGTGCTTGTGAATTTTGGACTTGAAACAACTAAGGTAAGCGAGAGAACTTGAGAAAAAAATTGTCTACAGCCATCCGCTGATTGCACAGACATTTTAAAACACATTTTGCTTGGAATAAACTTGTACCTGTATCAACTGGAACCCTGCATAGCACTATGTTTTTACCTACCTTCTTACATGGAAATAGAATCCAGGAAAGAGTTGTGTGGACCACACCAGGTGGTGATCATGGCTCATGCACTTGTCTGTAACCACACTTGGGGGTTTGAGTCCACCCAGAGTTGCTTCGGAAGAAATCAGCCATTGAAAAGTGTGAAGGTGCACACTTCAAGCCTGCACACACGAGGCCACCAGCGTCAGCATCAACTGAAAAGAAACTTGGTTGCTACTGTGTGATTGTCATGCCTAGAAGTCCTTATAAAGGTAGGATATGTCTTATGGGATTCAGATACCCTTGGACCACCAAAGCACTTGAATGTGAAACTTAATGGTGTTTTATTAATAATAGAGTTACTTCTCTCAGCAACTGTAGTTGGTACTACCATACTTAAATATTGCTCAAATAGCTATTGTTTATTAGATGCTGAAAAAGAGATGGATATTGGCTAAAAGCAGAAAATATCAAAAAGATATTTGTTTGTGTTTTATTGACAATGCAAAAGCACTCAGCTGTGTGAA